>LOEQ01010250.1:29235-56157 GCA_001685075.1 Bramus lutescens | reverse complement strand
GTAACGTCATACAGTTACTACATTATTCTTAGATTGGTTGGGTAGGAGGCTCTTCATGTTGGTTTTTAGGACATTTGACCCAAGTAACCACTAGTAACTTTCTTTAATTTTTTTAGTTACATATATTAGTTGTGCATAATAGGTTTTATTGTTGTATTATCATGAATGTTCATTATATATTTTGATCATATTCCTCTCCCATTACCCTCTTTTTTTCTAATGCCCACTCATTAATTCCTTTTCTTTTTCCAGCTGTCCCTATTTCTGCTTTCATGCCTTTTCCATTAAGGTGGTTGAAGGAGAACGGGTGCCATTTTGTTTACAGGGCTTTGTTGACCTTTCTAAATGATGAGTGGAAAAAAACCACGTCTTCTTCCAGCAGCAGTTAACCGAGTATAAGCACTCGGGATGGAGTGGGCTCCATGAGCTTTCTGTGATGGGTTTTGGCAGGCTCAGTCAGTCTTTTGGGTCTCTTGTGTAGGTGGTCATAGCTGCTGTGAATTGAAGAGTGTCGCATTAGTGCAGGGAGATCAGAGCTTCTATTTCTTCCAACATTAACATTAACATTTTTTCTTTTCCTAGAGCTGTGGAGAAGATGCAATCTTATGTTCTGTGTGAATTAACATGTGACAGTCACATACATAGTCTCAGTGTTTTGACCAGTTATGGGCATCTTCAGTTATTACTGACTTAGGGACTTTAAAAAAAAATTGTTTCAAGTGTATGCATATTTTGCCTTCATGTGTATCTGCTAGGACTCTAACCTTGGTCCTCTGGAAGAGCAGCCAGTGTTCTTAGCCTCTGAGCCCTCTCCAGCCCTTTAGGAACTTTTTTGTTGTAATATAGCCAAGATATTTCCAGGCCCAGACTTGGAATCATTCCTTAAATTTTGAAAGTGTGGTATTGGCTGCTCATGTCTATAATGCCAGTACTTTGGAAGTGGAAGCAGGAGGATTGCTATGAGTTCCAGGTCAGCTTATGCTACTCAGTAGTTACGACCTTCTCTTATAAAACTAAACCAAAGAAAACTCTGGGTCCTTTCAGTTGGGAGGAACAGGCTGGTCACTAGATGGACAATGACTTTGAGACAGGGCATTACTGTGTATAACAGATCCTTATGTAGACCTCCTGAATGAAGTTTTTTTGACATCAGTTTAGACCTCATTTGTAACTCTCATGATCCTTAGTCTTGCTGATCAATTTTTGTTTTGTTCTGTCATTTTGGAAGACAGGGTCTCTGTACCAGCATGCCCTGAACTCACTGTATGCATAGGCTATCCTCAAAATTGTGGCAGTCCTTCTATCCCGGCATCTTGGAGTGCTTGTATTTTAGGAGTGAACTGTTGATTGTCAGTGGGTATTTTTACATGTTTAGAATTCCCATTTAAGGATTCACATATATAAGGTGAGACATGGTGGGGATGTAGCTTACTGGGTAGTTGGCAGGTTGAGCATACCAGAAGCCCTGGGTTTAATTCCAGCACCACCGAATCTCGGGTGGTAGAGGACACTGGCCTGTAATCCCAGCTACTCCAGAGGTTCAAACTGGAGGACAGTTAATTTCTGGAAGTGTTCTGAAAAATACTTTTGGAAATATGATTCTCTCTCAAGCTCATTTTGCTCTTGCCACTCACCTGCAGATCCTTCAAGAAATGTTTAATTAGTGTAATCTGAGAGGTGCAGTTCTGTTTCCTTACATGTCCTTCTGTCAGGTGCTGAGTTTAATCATCCGTAATGGAAAATGTGAAACCTCAGATCACTTGATCTAAGTCTTGATGATAGAATAAAATAGGAAGTTTCTTGGTATTTAAACCATTTTTAACTGTCTAGAAGTACACACAAAGCACTTTATCCATATTACTCTGTGATAGTTAGATTTTGCTGTTAATGTCCAGTTCAGTATTACGTATAGGTGAAGTTGATGAAGGTGCTAAAAGTCAGTGTCTTGACATTAGGTTTTTCTTACCTTTTTACTAAAATTACCTACCCCTTTCTGTATGTTTATCATAGGGTTAATATGAAATTTTTGTTTTTGGAAGTTTAGGTCCAAAAATCTGATGCCGAGATGCAGTTTTGTCAGTTTGAGTTATGGTCTTGTTAATCTTGCATGGCTTGCAAAACTGAGTAAAGATAGACAGTAGATTTCCAATTCTGCAACATCATAAAAATGTTACAAAGAAGTATGTTGGTAGTGTATATTTGTTAGAATATATGGTACAGAACCAAATAGTTTCAGTTTATAATTACTCTTTTGACACAGTAAATTGACTTACATTTATCTAATGGGGCTGGAAATTGAACTCTGGTTCTGCAGCATGCTAGGTATGCGCTCTATCACGAAGATATACACTAGGGCTGGTTTATTTATGAATTAACTTAAAATATGGTTTAGTTTTTTTAATTAAGTTGCTGGTAACAACTACAGTTCAGTATATGACACTGTATGATGGCACATAGAATTTGTATTATCCTTGTTTACTGTATGAAACTGGTGAAGTCTTTGTAGACATTCACACGTTTTCCCCTATATATGTGCATTGTGAACTAATTGTGAGACTCAGTCTCATTAATAGCCACCACACCTGACTCAGTTACTGGTGATATTTTTAAGGATTGAATGAGGCTATACTGTTTTTCAACTTTTATAACCAGTTTGGTCTGATTTTGATTTTAAAGACATCTAAAGTCTGAACTCTAATTGATATTTTCCAGATTAAGTAATATATTGCCCTCTAGGTAACATCTGATAAAAGTTTCTGCAAAAACTTTTGTTTTAGATGACAAGAGGGTTGAATGGAGCAGGAGTTCAAGGAGCCTTTTTATAAAGGCATTTTATATTTCAAAATACATGCAATTTTTGTTGGGACAGAATAGGTTAGATGTCTATTAAATATTATTTTGTGCCAAGCTTTTTGAGTTATTTCTTAAGTCTGTTAAGAGAATTGGAAAGGTAAGTAGGGAACTGGAGTTATGGTGGTCTAACCAGAGTGTCTGTTATGGGAATCTTTGGGTTTTTATTGGCCCTGTGTATTTGGGAGGTCCCTGACTATAAAAGAGGCTTACGGATCATTAGCGGTTTTTAGCTTTAATGGGAAAAACTGTCGTGTTAAGTGTTACCAAAGGTAAGAGAACATGAAACTGAATATTTTTCAGGCAATGACAAGAATAAGTTTTTTAAAAAGTATATACGTTTTATAAGTGAAGGCATATAGAAGGCTATACCTAATTTTGTATGAGAAATAAAAGCTAGTGCAGAAGTGTTTTGCTTTTTTTTTCTTTAATGTTCTGTTTCTGATGCATTATTTTTATGGAATGTCAATGTTTTACAGGCTAAAGCCATTTATTTTAGTCATTTCCAATATCATACAGGAGAATTCAGTTTGGTGTGAATCTGAGAATATTTTCCCCATGCTACCTCAGGGTAAAACTCCACCAGGGATTGCTTCAACTGTCCCTTCAGTGTGCAGCATCAGCAGTACAGTTGCAACACCTGCCAGTTACCACATGAAGAATCATCCCAGGGAACTGAAAGAGGTGAAGCAGGTTTGTCGTAGGAGCTAAGAGAAGTAGGAGTCTGCTAGTGTTAGTAAGTTAATCTAGGTATCTAAGCAGGTAAGAGATATTGAGTCTATTAATCAATAGTTAGAATTCTTTTTTTCTTTTTTTTTTTGAGACAGGGTCTCATGTTGCCTGGGTTGGCCTCTAAACTCACTCATTGTGTAGCCAGGGATGACCTTGAACTTATCCTCCTGCCTCTATGTAATAAAGTTCTGAGATGCAGTTGTGAGGACTACATTTGGCTCTGTGCTGGGGATAGAGCCCAGGACTTCTGAAACATGCAAGCAGTCCACTGACTGAACTTCGCTATCTCCAGAATTTACATTTTAAACTGTATTTAAAAACAGTGAACTGAAAGGAACAGAGACAGCTCAGTTCTGAAACAGTGAGTAATAGAGTCACAGTTGTTGTAAGTGAACAATATTAAGTTGGTGTAATTTTTCCTGTGAATGAGATTTGGGAAGCACATGATAGAAATTGAATTTGTAGCTTGTTTAAATTAGCGCAGCAGATACATAGTAAGTAGTAAAGGTAGGAGCTGGCAAACACTGCTTTTCAACAAGCATTTGTGTTTGTAGGCAAGAAAAAAATGCAATGGTAACTTTTATAACTGTCATTGTTTACTTGTAATGCCTTGGGATTTAAAAAAAATTGTGACTAAAAATTAGGCCATAATTTGACTCTGTATATATGTGCTTGAATGCTAATAAGATTAGGGTAGCTGAGTTTGTTGGTGGAATGGGTGCTATGTAATTCTTTTTAGCATTTGTTACTGGAAAGTTCAGAAATGTTATAATTAAGATTAATAGTTAAATGCTATACGTTCTTATACTTTAATTTGGCTTAGAAGAAGAAATGCATCCAATAAGGCTTAAAACTTTTTTTAAGTTTCATTTTATATGTGTTGGTGTTTTTCCTATGTGTTGTGTGTATGTGTACCACATATGTCTTGTGCCAGTGGAGGTCAGAAGAAGTCATAAGATCCCCCCTGGGACTAGAGTTACAGATGGTTGTGAGCTACCATGTTGGTGCTAGGGATCAAACACAGGTCTTCTGGAAGAACAACCAGTGTTTTTATTTTTTCCCCCCACAATACCATCTCTAGCCCCCTAAAAAGGCTTTAAAAATATCTTCTATTAGCTGAATGTGTTGGTGCAGTGGCATACACCTTTAAACCTAATTCTAGGGAGGCAGAGCTAGGCAGAAAGCTCTTGTGAGTTCAGGGGCAGCCTGGTCTATATATCTAGTTTCAAGCTAGCTATGGCTGCATGGTAACCTGTCTCCAACATACAAACAAACCTTTTATCTAAATTTCTAATTGTTTGGCTTTATAATTTGTAATTATTTATTTATGCTGATCATGGGCCTAGAGAAACCATACATTTGCTGTTTGTGTAGGAAAAAGAATTCAGAGAGCATTGTTTTTCAGATATTTCAATTCATAGATTAAAACTTTAATTCTGACAATATAGCCATAGTTTAGGTATACCATCTTTATGCATTGACACCCTTTACTCAAAATAGTGACCTAAAAATGTCCTTTAGTTCCTTTCTTCTCAGAGCTTTATTGCAAATACTTGCTTTGCTGAAGATTTCACCTTTGCTTTTTGTGTCCAATCCCTAGCTTCTTTGATTGCCCCCTACAAAGTTATTAAAGTTGAAGTCCTTCTGGGGCTACTGCATATAGGCAAAAGAATATAAAATAGTGGAAAACGTGTAACATATTGGTATGTTGTCTTCTTGACATACAGTCTTGACTCGGCTTATTCTTACTTGAGGTGTTAACGTGATGTTACTGTTGGTTTGTAAGGGTCACAGCATGTTGAGTCTTTTTTTTCCTTTTTTCTTTTCTTTTTTCTTCTACCTTTTTTTTGTGCTAATTTCATGGTCCTAAGAACTATCTTTCTGGATCAATCTGAAGAGCAAGCTGGTTTTCTGCAGCCAGACTCAATAATGGAGGTTCCCATTGTGCCTAGTCACCTGTGTAGTGTTCCTCACAGATGACTCTGCTTTTTTCTCTTGATCACCAACTGAGCTAGGTTGTGTGTGTTTATACATTAGAAATGCGCAAATTAGATTCTTACTGCATCTGCTATGTTTCGTGAATAGTTTTTAGGAGTTTTAAACAGCTACAAATTCCAAATAATAGGAAACTACCCATCAGACTTCCACAAAAGTGAAATGTTGAGTGGTTTTGATAGGTACCAATTGGAATAATGAAATGTTGTGTCACTTTAAGTAATTAAAAGAGTCATAAAACAAGATGCACACCTACATTTTTATGAATTCTGGCTCTTTTAATTTGTAGTGTTTGGGATTGAACTAAGGACCTTAGTACTAGAGGATAATAGGAATAGTAGTTTGTTTTTTGATTAATGATACAGAAATAGTGGTTGCAGTGTAACGTGTCTGTCTGTCTGTCTTTCTGTCTGTCTGTTTTGATCCCGATCTTGTAGTTCTGGATCTTACTGTGTAGACGAGGCTGGCCTTAAATTCACGGAGATCCCCTTTATCTCACTGCATCCCACATATAAATATTTTGAGAATTATTTCTTTTATTTTAAAGTCATTGGAATTCCCCTCTCTCCCAATATTAGCTTCATATATGTCATCCTGTAGTCAACATTGGGCTAACAGTATGATTTTTCTCTCAACTTTTGCCCCCTAGTACTGGGGTTTGAGCCTATGATCATAGGTATGTGAGACAAATGCTCAGCACTTTCTTCATTCGTAAGCAATACTTGAGAACTCTGTGTTTGCCTTTTGTTGAATATTGCTTCCTTTACAGAGAGGCACGTCTTCCCTTTTGAAAGTCAAGTTGGATTGTGCGGGATGGGAATCGAAAACTCATTTTGGAGTGAATTTTAATTGTTGTCAAGAAAAAATAAACATTTTAGCAAAATATATTAGGTACAGGTTTTTTGTGTCAGAGATGGCCTTGGTTGGGCGTTGGCGAGATTATGGTAAAGAATAGTGTCAGCAAGAGACGCTCAGCAAATTGAGGTAAGCGTCTCTTCAACTTTGTAAGATCCACTTCTCAACTGTGAAACTTGTAAAGTGGGAAAATTGGCCGACAGGCCAGATATCTAGTGCTGTGCATTAGAGCCCCTGTTGCCTTCACAATGTACTGGCGTAGGCAGCCTCAGGAGGAAAGCTTGATTTTTGGCTTATGGTTTGAGGGAACAGTCGAGTCTGGCAGTGGTAGCTGGTAGTCACATTGCGCCTTCAGGCAGGAAACAACAGTGAGTGCCGGTGCTCAGTTTTCTTCTTTTACTCTGTTTAGGACCTAGTCCATGTAATGGTGCCACCTCACTTAACCTAGTATAGAACGTTTCCAGGCCCTCCCATAGGGTTGTTTACAGTCAGTTCAAGGTGATTCTAGACCTGGCAGCTCCTGGCAGCCAGATGGTTATGCAGTCTCTGATCTTGGTACAAATGACTACTATCCAATGTCAGGAAATTTAATTTTGTAAACACCTTGATTAGCAGTTTATATTTGGATAAAGTTTGCCTTTATCTTTTATTTTTATTTATTTTTTTGGTTTTCAGTAGCAAACCCCAGGGTTTTCTGTTTTCTATCAAATGCTCTTTTACTGACTTAACCTCCTAAGCCACCTAAATTTTTAACTGCTGGAAATCTAAAATGAAAAAGATGACTATGCTATGATGGTGTGTAGTGGCATGAATGATGTTGGGATGAAGGAAACAGTTTAGATTACAGACTTAGAAACAGTGTTAGTGAGAAGGATTAATTTGGACCTTGCAGTTTTGAAAATTGTTTTAATTTACTTCTTAAATAGTATACTACAATGGATCACACTAACTGGACAGTCTTAAAATTTGAAGACTGATTTGTGTGTAAGACCACAGATCGCTTCCTCCACTCATTGCAGTGATCTGCTTGTCTCCCTTTCAATATTTGTATCTTTTAGTCATATTTCATTAGTAGACATGAGTTTTTTTTTTGCTGGATTTTCTTAGGGAGCTGCAAATTTACTGGGAAGATTATCAGGCTGTCCTGTAACTTCTAGTTCCTAAAACCTCTTTTGATTGCAGAATCAGACCATTGGAAACTACCTGGAGTTAGTCATTCCGTGTATTTTCCTGGACTGACTATTGTTGGCCAAAGTGTGTGTTTAGGGGTAATAATAACAAGAGAAATGGCTCTTCTCCCAGCTTTTGAAATTCTGGAGGAAAGAATGTAAAAGATCAATTATTATGATACCTTTTAAATGCTGTGTTAAGGTAAGTGCCAAGGGTGCAGGAATAGAGGAGATAGACTGTTTATTTTGATTTATCTAACTGCTGGTATTTATTGACATACTTCACTGAAAATTGTCTACAGGTATTTGGTACCAGTAAAGTCTTAATAGTTAGTTGAAACTTGTCACTTTTTTAGGAAAATTTTTAGAAAAATGTAGAGTTTAGATTTTTATTAGTTAAAATCCATAATTGTTTTTAGCTAAAGATTCCCAATATTTTTGAAATACAGAATGATATGGAACCTAGCAAAGCTGTTCCACTGAATGCATCCAAACAAGACGGACCCTTGCCAAAACCACATAGTGTTTCACTCAATGACACGGAAACAAGGAAACTGATGGAAGAGTGTAAGAGGCTTCAGGGAGAGATGATGAAGCTGTCAGAAGAAAACCGACACCTGAGAGTAAGTTTTCTGGGTTGGAAATGAATGAATTGGAACGACAGTACAAAGAATGTGTTAGTGTCTTTTAGCAGTCTCTGTATGTTTATATTTAATCTTCTTGCTAATTATTTAACTCATTTGATTGCTCTTATTACCTGGAGCTAATTAGTATAAGACTAAAGAAATGAAGTTTCTGGAAACCCAGTGATGGAAATAAAATAGGTATATTTTAGTGTTTTGACTTTTGATAGCATTATATTCCTGATAAACCCATTGGAAGGTGAAGTTATCCCAAGTTGAAAATGCACCTGATGCATATAACCTTAACTACACAGCACACTAGTGCTGTTTATCCCTGCAGTCATGTGTCTGGCTAGGACAGTAGTGTGATGCTCAGAGGATAGAGCACTTGTCTCTACCCTAGATCAGAACAGTACAGCTGGCAGTGACGTCTGTCACTTTTCACACCCTAATATCAGAGTAGGAAACTGAACTGTATTGAAGTTGGAGATGCTGTCTAAATGTGGTTGAGGAATGGTGTCTAATTTCTCCTGGACCACCTGACACATGCTATCATAACAGCTACCTGCTTTAAGAACCTGTTGCTTTTTAGGAGCAGCCGCATCTCCTAAAAAAACACAGGACTATCAGAAACCTAAACCTGGGACTTTGTGAGACTATTTCAGTAAGAAGGGAGCAGCTCATTTTTTACATGGAATAAGGAAGGACTTTAATACAAAGCAGCAGCTTCCATGGTAAACCTGTCACACATCTTGTTGCTTTGAACATACTCAAACTCCTTGGTAATGGTTTCCACCCTAAAATATACCTCTTCTCTAAATCCTTAATATATTATCCACCACAAAATATGCCCTTGTGTGTCTGCCATGTGGGTTTCCAAGTTCTGTTGGGTCAGTGAACCTGCTGAGTGTAGTGTGCTATTGCTAGTCCTTGGCTAATACCTGTAGCCAATTTAAAATAGCACAGGGCATATGGGAAGTAAGAGTACGTAGTTTTCTAGGAGGAGTACACTCCTTAGCTTCTGTTTTTAAAGTCAGTGTTACTGAGATGTAATCTACATCACATGAACGCACTCATTGTGATTGTTTGGACAGGCTTATAGAATTATCCAGCTATCACTTTGATCCAGTTGTAGAATTTTTTCATAATTCCACAGGTTTCCACAGTAAATAGCAGTTAACTCTTGCTATTTGTAACCATATACATCTACTGATCTCCGTTCTCTCTGTAGGAACTTACAGCTCTGGCTCTGACCTGTGTGTGGTATTTGTTTTAAAAATCTCTTTTGTGTATTTTCTCCCAGGATGAAGGTTTACGGCTCAGAAAGGTAGCACATTCGGATAAACCGGGATCCACCTCAGCTGCATCCTTCAGAGATAACGTCACCAGTCCTCTCCCTTCCCTTCTGGTTGTAATTGCAGCCATTTTCATTGGATTCTTTCTAGGGAAATTCATCTTGTAGAGTGAAGCATGCAGAGCGCTATTTCTTTTTTTCCTCTCGACCAGAAAAAGATTTGTTTACCTACCATTTCATTGGTAGTGTGGCCCGCGGTGACCATTCTTTGTGTGTACAGCGTCATATAGGCTTTGCCTTTAATGATCTCTTACGGTTAGAAAACACAATAAAAACAAACTGTTCGGCCACTGGACAAATTGTATATTATCAGATCATCACTAGCAGATGTCAGTTGCACATTCAGTCCTTTATGAAATTCATAAAAAAGAATTGTCCTTTCTTTGTGGTTTTAATAAGAGTTCAAGAATTGTTCAGTCTTGTAAATGTTATTTTAATAATCCCTTTAAATTTTATCTGTTGCTGTTACCTCTTGAAATATGATTTATTTAGATTGCTAATCTCACTCATTCAGGAAATGCCAAGAGGTTTTCTGTGGGGAAATGGTGCCTCTTACTGTGTAAATTTTCTCCTTTACCTTTGCTAATATCATGGCAGAATTTTTCTTACCCCTTGTGAGGCAGTTTGTTGACTGAGTTTTTCATCCTTACAATCCTGTCCCATGGTATTTAACATAAAAAAATAAAACTGTTAACAGATTCTTGCTCGGATAGCTTGTTTGTGTTTGCCATATCTTTGGGGCTGGGATAGGGTGGGGGGTGAGCTAGGAAGTCTCCTCTGCAACAATGGGACTTTGTAATGCATACTATAGTCTGTGTGAAACTCTTTCCAGTATTTCACTGCTTGCAACTGAAAGTCTTCAGTCTGTTTTAAGAAATAAATGATACAATTTCAAGCTAATGTAGGTAATTTGGGAGACCATATTAATTTTAGAAAATATAAAAGTTATAATTTTAATGGCTTTCATGTATGCCAGCTGACTGGCATTGTTCAGTTACATCTCCATTCTTAATCGGGGATTTTTTTTTCTCCAATTTTTTAATTGATTTTTCGAGATAGGGTTTCTCTGTAGGTTTGGATCCTGTCCTGGAACTAGCTCTTGTAGACCAGGCTGGCCTTAAACTCACAGAGATCTGCCTGCCTCTGCCTTCTGAGTGCTGGCAGTAAAGGCGTGTGCAACCATCGCCTGGCTCTGTATTTCTTAATAGTTAAAAACAATTGTTTTCCTGTTTTGGCAATCAGTATTACAAGCAAACCTTGGGGATTTAGTTTTTGAAAATCAAACCTTTTTGGTTTTTTGCGATTTAATCTGTTAACCATGTGAAACATAGTTGCAATTTGAAAGATCATAGACTAATACTTCTCTGAACCATAGTCTTATGTCTTAATTTAAATTAGTCATACCAGGGATGAACAATTTTAGAGTCAGAAAGTATAACCAGCTTTCAACTGAGTGTAGTTTATTACAGGCGAGTTTGTGTTCTCAAAACTAGGTGTTGGTTTTGTAAAATTGTATTCTCTTGGAAAAGAAATGGGGTTGTGGGCGCTTAATTTGCAGTGAAGTTTGTTACCGGTCTACACGTTTCATGAAAGGTGACGTGTTCTCAAGTATTTAGGCTGTATTGAATTTCTTGGATTATAGATAATGTATTATATTCTATGATGACTTGTAACAAAACTTCCTGCTTGATGTAGCAGTTAACTGAAAAAACAACAAAAAACCCAGAAGTTAAGGCTTAACTCTTACTAGCTTGCTTCTGCAAGTAATGTTTCTGTGTGCAGTGGTGCCACAGTACGTTCCCTCCCCTCTACAGGGAGAGCATGGTAACAATCTTACATTTTCATCCTGTAAGAATAGGGTCAGCAGCTCTGGGTTTGAAAACTCTGTATAAAATCACTGTCAGTGGTGATAAGTTCAAGCTTGCTTAAACTACCTTTTAGAGAAGAAAAAAATCCTGTTTAAGAAAATGCTTCCTGCAATTTTGTTCTGTTTTTCAGGCTTTTTTTTTTTTTTAATAACTGAAGAGTCTAAGACTTTATCAAGGGGCTATAAGGAGAACTTCCTGGTATCTCACATGCTCTTAGAGACCGATAAAACCAGAAATCTGGTTTCCTGGTTGTAGCTATAAAAAAATCATTCTTAATAGAGACTTCATACCATAAGACCACAGGCTACTCTAGAGTCTGTACTTTTAGTGTTCAGGCTGCAGTGTCTATTGATGGTAATGGTTGTAAAGTGCATTTTAGGTTTTACAAAGTACGTTGTTTTGAGCCTGGTTTTGAGGTAGATATCATCTTTTGAAAATAGACACGGGCCTCCTTAACTGCCTTTCTTCTATAGGAGACTTGATTTTTTTTTTTGTTCTTTTTAATTGCTTTGAGAAACGTGATCAAATTATTTCCTTACCAAGTTCTACTTGGAAATAATTCCATCTCTATTGACAGATGATATAAATTGTCTTCACCCTTACATGTTAGAGTTTTTGCTTTGCGTGTGTAAACAAGGGAAAAGACTAGAACACTGAAATTAGTCTCGGAAGGCCTTACACGTGGCACTAAACACTGCTGTTTCCAAGTTTTTCTTTAACTGATGTACCTTAATTTCACGCATTCTTGTATTTGCAAGAAGTTCCTGTGTTCTGAGTATATGCCGTGCTGCCTTTGGAAGGACACTGGAAAGTCCTTCCAAAAATGGAAGGTCACAGATTCTAGTCCAGCTTACAAAAGTATTTTAGGATTTTCTTGATGGTGGCGATGTTGGCATGAGGTCGCTTTTGTTTGTTACATTTGAAAATACTCCATGTGGGCAGATTTTAACAAGTCAAAAGCAAACAAAACCTTGACCTTTTTACAAGATCAAAAAGCACTCTCCAATTGTGGTTTGTCTCTTTAGAAACATTCATGCAAGTTTCCCAGGAGCTGTGCGCATTCTTGTTGAGTGACTGGTGTCTTCATAACTTTTAAATTTGATCTTAGTTACAGAAAGACTTTTTTCCCCTTAAATACAGCACAATCATAAGCTAAGTAAATGGATTTTATTTTTTAGTCTTGAGAAGTTAAAATGTGTGGATAAATTGTTCAAAGATGTAGTGAAATGTCATTTTCCTTTTCATATTAAAACACAAAGTCATTTGAACAGTGATGCTTAGTTTTTAGTAGGCTGTGGGAGGAGCTGAGTTTTCAGTATGTGTTTGATAGTGTGTGAGAAGGCACACCTGGAGAGTCACATGTACCAGCAATGGCATCTTGGGAATGCCTCGTTGTCCAGGGCTTGCTGCTGGGAGGTTGAGCAGTGATTACTAGGGAAATGACTTGTAAATAAATACTCTTCATACATTTCTGGTTGCAGAAGTGTATATACTGTTAAGCAATTAAAATGAATAAAATCAAGTATGGAGCCTACCTTTAATTGCTCTATGCCTAAGAAAATCAGAGATTATATACAACTATCTTTCTGCTTTTTCGAAGAAAGTGAGGACAAATTATTTTGCTTAAGGGTGTGGACATTTCTGGTGGCACCTTTGGTTGGCCTGAAGGTCACTTCTGCTTAATTATACCTTTCAGTTACATTTAAGAACTGTTTCTTAACTGTTTCCAGTTGCTCTTATATGTAAGAAACTTGGAAATTACTTTTCAAAGAAGGAAGCTGGGAGTTATTTTAAATATTATTTCGTACATATGCATTGTCCTAAAAGTCCGTGTTGTTAGTAGAGGTTTTTAATTTCAAATGTAAATTACCACTGCAAAACAAATGAGAAGCCTCATGAGCTTAAGTTGTAGTGATTTTTGTGGCCCCGCTGAAGGTGATCCCTATCTTTCAGTGCCAAAAGTGTTTTTAAAGTGTAGGCTGCTTTTCAGAGTGCTTTTATATGCCCGTTCTCACCTGTGTGTCTGCCTAGTCTCACAGATGTGGGGAGAGGTGCTTTATGGATAGATTGGTCTAGAGCTTAACATGCTAGGTTAATTTAGATTTAGTGCTCAGGAAGCCTGACCACCTCACTGAAGGAGATTGTGCCCTAGTCCTTAAGAGGTCTGTAAGAGGTCCTTAAAAAAGTAGATACTGATAGTTGCTTTTAATGTCCTTTGGTTTCAAAAATTTCAGAATCTTGCCCTTTTCCTCCCTATTGTATTCTCGGCTGCTGAAGAAAGCCAGCATGCAAATTTGGTCCTTTAAGATTTAGTGATTTCACTTGGGCCTGGTGGTGTAGTAGGTCTGTACCCTGGCTCGTAAGAAGCTGAAGGGCTAGAAACACATGCTTAAGCTCTGCCTGGACTACAACAGAGTTCAGAGACCCTCTTGCCAGAACAAAAGGTCCCACGGAGGTCACTGTTCCAGGGATGCCTAGCATGCATGATCCACTATGCTGCCTTTATTCAAGTGATAATTTAATGAGTTTGTAGTCAGCATTCTTTACTATTTAGTCCCTATCAACAAAGTCATACAGGGCCTTCATGAAATGAGCTCTGCACTACTTAAGAGATCTGTTTCACGCTGGACACTCAGGTTTCCTAACTAGGTAGAAATTAGGCGCAGAAAAGGTTAAATATAGTCGTGAATAACACTTTGTGTGCTAGTCTAATTCAAAGTATATTGCTAATTTATATAATGTCAAGATAAATATTAAATTTGGGAAAACGGTTTATTTGAAAGAAGGTAAAGATTAGCTCTTGAAGTCAAAAGGATTTTTGTTGCCTCCCCAACTCCCTTTTGCCAAGTGTTTGGGGTTTGGAGTACTTTTGTCATAAGTTTGTGAAACTATGAAACTTAAATTTTAGTGAGCATGTTTACTAAATAAGTGAATTCTCATCCCTCTGAAGGAAAAAATCTAGGAAATCACTAATGGGGGAGGCTTCCTTGTATGTTTTAGGAAGCCACAGATACTTAGCAAAAATCGGTTTTCTAGTGAGGGAATGGCTCAATAGAAGTCTCAGTTTGGGGGCTGGTGAAAATGCCCTGCAAACTCTGAGCTTTATTTCCAGAACTTAGAAAAGATAGGAGAGGAACCAACTCCTTGGAAGTTGTTTCGCCCCTCTGCATATGCACAGCCCTTCCCCACTAATAGTTCAGATTAAAATAAAACCGCAAATTTTGAGTTGGGTGAAATGGTTATGGAAGGTGGCCGGGTGGAAATTTCCAGGAGGTAAGTACGCTGCTGGCTAAGAAACTTACCCTCAATGATGAACATTTTTAAAGGTTCTCAACATGAGATTTCTGATGACAAAACTTGGGTTAATAAAATTTTGCATCTCAAGGTTAATAGGGTGAGGTACACATAGATGGGTGGAAATAGTGCTTATGTCTCCAACAGGCAGTGCTTATGTTATTGAAATATAGAATTCTTCCCATCCCACACTTTGGTTGGTTAGTCCTAAAAAGCACACTAGATGGCAGTAGGAGAATGACGTTACGTATTTTGCTCAGTGCATTTCCCTTTCCAGTAGTAGAACAGTGAACTGATGGCTTCCTTAAAGTTTTCCTCAGCTTTAACCATTTATTTTTCGAATTTGCTTGAAAACTTTTAGGGGTCAGTATTATCGAAGCTATACTTGAGGCCTTTAGGTTTTGCAAAATGAAATGGCATAAAATCAAATTACTACGAAATTCAAGGCTGAAGACTTGATTTTGCCTACAATTTCCAGAAGTTCATACTATTAGGTAATTTTTTATTATCTGGTATTTATTTGTATTAGCTTAGATATTACTGCAGTAATACTGGGTTCTCTGCTCAGTAAGGGTGGTGTTGGAGAGTGTGGTAAGATTATTTCATATTGAAATAGGTCGGTGTAGGGGAGTTGTTCTGGGTGTCCAGTTCCTATGAGCTGCAGTTAGATGGTTGTGAACTGCCATGTGGGTGCTGGGAACTTGGTTCTCCGGAAGAGCATCTAGTGCTCTTAACTGCTGAGTCTGTTCTGTAGTTCTTTATTAGTATTGACTATTAGTAGTATAAAAATCAATATGTTTTGGGGCTGGAGAGATGGCTCAGTGGTTTAGAGCACTGCCTGCTCTTCCAATCTTCCAAAGGTCCTGAGTTCAATTCCCAGCAACCACATGGTGGTTCACAACCACCTGTAATGAGATCTGTTGCTCTCTTCTGGCCTGCAGACCAGGCAGACCACCGTATACCTAATAAATAAATAAATAAATAAATCAGCATATTTTGCTGGCTGTAATTATATACGCCTTTTTAAATTCCAGCATTCAGAAGGCCGAGGCNTCTTCCAATCTTCCAAAGGTCCTGAGTTCAATTCCCAGCAACCACATGGTGGTTCACAACCACCTGTAATGAGATCTGTTGCTCTCTTCTGGCCTGCAGACCAGGCAGACCACCGTATACCTAATAAATAAATAAATAAATAAATCAGCATATTTTGCTGGCTGTAATTATATACGCCTTTTTAAATTCCAGCATTCAGAAGGCCGAGGCCGGTGGATCTCTGAACTTGAGGCCAAAGCTACATAGAGATAACCTGTCTCAAAAATCAAAACAAAATCCCAATGTGTTTGATTATATAAAGAAGCTAATTTTTAGTTGAGAATAAAATTTGAAATTATAAACAATATTAGAATAGTATAAAATATATACTGAAAATTGAAGTATTTTCACAATTAACATTTTGCCTTATATTTATGGATACATATCGTAATATATGCATTCATGGTACTAATGTACATGTGTGCATACATTCACACAGGTGCATTTATACTTGCACATGCCTACCTACATTTGACTTTCTTGGAATCAGCTAGTATTAATATTACATAGATGTGTTATTCCTGGCTACTTCACTGCATCTCATGAGTGAGGCTATTTCCTAGTATAAGCATCCCGCTGGGGCTGACCTAGTCCCCTTCTTCCCAGTCTGTTGTTCACATCTGTAGTAGAGTTTTCTAGAGGAGCAGAAGCCATAGAAGAAATTCTGCGTCAGTGGGGATTTATCTAGATTGGATTACACAGCAAGGGCTTTGTTGTCCTGGTAGTGGCCACCCAAGAAAACCTGGTAAGTGATGGATGCCTCATCAGTCCCAGCCGGTACCAAAGGCCTAGAGAACCACTGGTCTTCAGTCTGGTTGGAGGGCTGAAGAAGCTGGGCTCTGATGTCAGTGGAGGATGGCAGCAGCAGCAACAGGGTAGATGCACTCATCAGGGACCACTGGAGGTAGGCCAAAAGCGGTTTTTCCTCCTTAGCTCTTTAGATCTGGCGTGTGGGCAGAAGATGCTGCATACTCTGGGGAGGGTGTGTCCTGTCCGCCCACTTCCAGCTAATCATGTCTTGAAGTACCCTCACAGCATCCAGAGATGTGGCTCTTAGCTAATTCCAGGCCAGTCAACGTGACAGCCAAGATTAACCTTTGCAGTGTCGGAGTTGACCGAGGGATCAAATGCCATTTGCAGCATTCTCCCTGTCCAGTGTAGGAGCAGCAGTGTGGAGTTACACTTTCTGCTTAGTTGTCATGGGCCTCATTTTGATATAGTTCTTTTTGAAGACAGGGTTTCTGTGTAGCTTTGGGGCCTGTCTTGGAACCAGCTCTTGTAGACCAGGCTTGATATAGTTGGTTACACTTGTTTTTGAAAATGTTTCCTTGAGAATGGGTCTACTTGGGTAGCTGAGGCTAGCCTCAAGCTTAAGAGTCTTCTGCCTCAGCTCCTTGCCGGGGTTTCAGGTATGTGCCACTGCCGCTCACTACACCCGGCCGTATTCATCGGTGTTTTTGAAAACAGTCTTCCCCATCTTTTAGTGTAGGGTGTTTCTTATTTGAGTTTAATTTTTTAATTGATTTTTTCTCGTGTTTATGTGTGTGGTAGGCATGTATATATGTATTCACATGTGTAGGAGTGCATGTTGGTTCTCTGTATGTGGGGGGGCCTGAGGCTATGTTGAGTCTTCCTTAGTCACTGTACCTCATTCATCGAGGTGGAGTCTCTGATGTTTCCTTATGATTTGGTTCTTAGCCGGGAGCCTAAAAACACGACACTATGTTCTTCTCAGGGTACCATGTACATGTCACTTGGGGTCCCCAAATTCTCCTCTGTATGAAAGAAGATCCTCGCTTTTAGTTTCAGACTTAAATTTGACTGGAGGGGGCTCCAGGGTGTCCCCTCATTGATTCCTTTCCCCCCCATCATTTTCAGCACTTTTGGCAAGTTGCCCCCCTGTTCAAAGTCTATTCAAGTCTATTTTTAAGGCAGATTATAGACAGTCACTGGGTGTCTTTACTGTGTGCAGAGTGCACCTGAGCCTTCCAATTTCATTTGTAGCCACAGAGTCCTCACAATGGCCTGCGAAGTCCCCTTGCATGGTCCTTCCTCTGCCTCTTCCTGTTGTTGGATTATCATGGGGTACCGTCATAGTCTGTCTTAGTGCTGGGATGTGCTGAACCACTGTCCTGCATACACACCATTCAGTCCTCAGCCGCCCAGGTCTTGAGGGCACATTCCCCTCTTTGAGAATTCATGTCTCTTCAGGTCTTGCTACCCCAAAACCGGGTCACCTACAGGTTACCTCCTTATGTGCTCAGACCCACTTTACTGAGCTCAGCACCTCTGCTCTACTGACATCCAGTGCTGAGGGACCGTGTGTGTGTTAGTAACTTCATCCCCATTGCCTAGAGCAGACTGGCACACGAGATGCTCCCTAGGCCTCAGCTGAGAGGAGATAGGTGAGGTGGTGCACGGGAGTGTAACTGTCAAATGGATCTCTGCCTTGCAGTTTGAGCAATCTGAAGCTTTGCACCAATATGGTCCTATCCCTCCGACCTTCCCTAAAGTCTTCAGAGTTCTAGCATTCACAGCCCTCCTCTCAGCTGAGCCTTTCACCTAGCTGGCTCTGTGGCTACCTAGCCAGCCCAGATGCTCTGCAGAGTCTGGGCAAAGGAGACCCAGGGGAGCCGTCGCAGGCTGCTTCCTCCCTCATTTTCATAATGCTCATTACAGCAGTTTCCCCTTCCCTAGAGACAGCTATTGCTCCTTGCTGGTGCCATTTCTAGCTCCCTGCCTCCCTTTTATACGGTTTTCTATTCTGACCCAGACCTGTTGTAGCAGGGTTCTGGACAGGGTCGGGGGTAGGAGAGGACCAGGGGACCAAAAAGAAACGCGGAGAGAGTCAAAAGCTGGGGTCAGGAGGGCCGCTGACCCAGGCCAGCAAGTTATTAAACCACACAGCTCTTTTTTATAACTCTCAGGGGTGTGTGTGTGACAAGTTAGTAAATAGCATCAGGCAGGCGACTTATAACTCAGGATATCTCAAGTTCACCTTTAGCCAGGTGCATTCCGGGAAGGCAAACAGCATTTCAGAGCTCAGCGTCTGGAACGTGAGTATGGAGGAATTGTCAAGTGTCAGTTTCTGGACTATACCTCCCCCAGGCCCTGGGTCCAGCCATAGCTGGTCTGTCTGGCATGGCCTAGGCTAGGTGGGGGAAAGACACCCACATCCCATCATCAGGGGCTCAGTCCCCAATCCAATCTAGCCCCTGACATTACTCATTGATGGAGGCTACTCATCTGTCCGGGCTTCTGACCCTGCCTCTTCCTCAGCAGGCCGTTCCTTCCATCTCCTTAGGAGTCCCCCCACCCATGCTACAGAAAGCAGCTGGCCATGCCTTGGACGGCACACGCTGAGACTTTGCTTCGTAGACCATTTAGGTTGCCTTTCATCTTATCTCTAGGAACAACCTCTGTGACCTTATTTGTGTTCACCCTCGGAGTCCTCCCTTTTCTCATTGAGAACAGCCTTTCCCTAGTTCTGATGCTCTCGTTTGGTTCATGGTCATCCATTGTCCTCTCTCTGGACATCCTCACCACAGGACAACCAGCACACGTGGGTAATCGGGAATCCAGGCCCTTTGAATTTGGTGCAGTGTTCCAGGTGAACACAGACGTAGGGGACCAGATACTTGATCATGGCTCTTACTGATTGCTGGAACTACATGTCTGTGCTTTTCTGGAAAAGGCACGGTTCCGCCCACCTGTCTAGGAAAGGTCTCAGGCCTTGGGGAGAGAGAGACTGCCGCAGGGAACTCCAGGCAGAGAGCAGCGGGTTGGGGGTGGTGACTTGAGTGGAAAGAAACACGTTAGTTCGTGGAGCTTGACTCCTACTCAGGAACTTGGCAGTGGCAGAGTCATTGATGGTCCTTCCAACCCTACAGGGACCTGTTTAATAGAGGAATGGGAGTTTCAGCAGTCAAGCGTGCAGGAAAGCCTTGGGTTTGGGGTGGGAGAGAAACTGCTCTTCCCAGGAATATATATCTCCGTCTTAAGGAATCCCGTCCAAACCCCAGACTTCTGTTTCGGAAGTCTGATAGAGCAGGACTAGGGCGGCAGAGAAAGCAAATGGCTTGGCTCTACAGGGAGAGGGGTGGGGCCACATGCATGTCCCCTGCTTTGAACACCCAAGACAACGGACTGCCAGAACCCAGCTGCTGCGTGTGTGAGTGGAGATCTTTGGGAAGAGGAGTCCCATAAGGTCTCACACAATCACCCTGCAGCCCCCAATGTTGGTTCACACTGCTGGCTCAGAGTGATGCAGCAAGGATGTGAACGTTACCAGTTCAGAAATAAGAATCCCCTTGCTCATGATTTTAAAGCGTTGGTGCTGAGAAGGGGTCCCCCTCACAATGACCCTCCTGGTAGGCACCTGAGGGAACCCTGCTGAACCATGTGTCTTTCTGCTGGTTCCATTAGCACAGGGAATTGTGTCTGACCACGCCTCTCTTGGTCCACAAATTGTTAGCTATTGAGCTAAGTCAATTTTCCTTATAGAAATATTGTTAATTGAACCAAATATTTTTTGCCTATTTGGGACCACCAGCATTATTAGATTCAAGTATTATTTATGTTTGGGGTTTCTTTCTAGATTTTCTAAATCTAGGTAAGTATAGCTGTTCCTCTTATTTGAGAGTACACATTCCATGACCCTCAGGGGATGCCTACAACTCCATACTATCAAATGGAATGTTTTTATGATAAGTAATTTGTAAATTAGGCCCAGTAGGTTAGCTAAATGTAAACTAAAAGTTATAATAATGTACTATAATAAAAAATCGATCTTGTGAATGCGGCTCCTCTCCCTAGAAACACCTTGTTCTTTTACTTTTTCAAGGAATTCTTTTATGGCCTTTAAAAGAACTTCTAAGTTGCCAGCATCAGTACTTGAGCTTTGGGGCCATTAGAAAGTAAAATAAAGATTGCTTGAACAGGGGCTGGAGAGATGGCTCAGTGGTTAAGAACACTGGCTGCTCTTTCAGAGGTCCTAGTTCAATTCCCAGCAACCACATGGTGGCTCACAACCATCCGTAATGAGATCTGGGGCCCTCTTCTGGCATGCGGGAATACATGCAGGCAGAACACTGGATACATAATAAATAATTCTTTATATAAAAAAAGATTGCTTGAACGTAGGCACTGCGATCCTCGGACAGGAGATTTGAGAACTGAAACAGCTTCTAAACTTTTCATGTGGGGAGGGGTAGCATAAGCTAGGTGGATACACATTTTGGGCCAAAGGATGACTCATGTCTTAGGTGGCATTTGCTGCTCTAGAGGCGGTGGGAGAGTGGCCCTGAGCAACGAGGCAGACTAGCATCTCACGCAGTAGCCAACCCTATTCAGACCATCAGACTATTTATACTCTGAGAGTTGAGAGGGGTCACGTGAGCAAAGTGTCCAATCACAAGGGCAAGTTGCATGTGGCAAAAACATTTTCCAGTTGAGGCATCTCAGCTAATGACTGTAGCTAGGTGTAATGAGTTAAATAAACTGGCTCCTATCCCCTACACCTGGGAGGACTCAAAAGTACAGTCCAAGAATATCCCGTGGTTTTGAAGAAACTGAGAACACAAGACTCTTGTCTCACAAGCACGTAGATTTCTCCTCACATAGCTTCATTCTTGGAAC
Source organism: Bramus lutescens (assembly GCA_001685075.1). NCBI lineage: Eukaryota > Metazoa > Chordata > Mammalia > Rodentia > Cricetidae > Bramus > Bramus lutescens. The sequence goes on along the minus strand of LOEQ01010250.1, from coordinate 34,688 downwards.
ATTCCAACAGTGTGGGACAGTGGGGCATCACTGGATTTCATCCTACCACTCAGAACGCGGCACATACATCCCACCCGCCCAGCTCCTGCAGGTTATTGTGGACATGGCTTGTGCTACTAATCAGTTGCTAAGTGTAATTGCTGGCCGAGGGGAGAAAAAAGCTTGGATAAAGGTTTTAAAAAATAACAAACATTTAAAACACAAATGATTAATTTCTGTTCTTGTTGTTGGCTAGACTGATGCTTTAGGTAGCTATCTCTGAGAGGGGATTCCTGTAACTATATTTGGGTGTCTGAGCCCCCAGAATCTTACTAACTTAATCTTAGGCACATGGCACTGCTAAGTTTAGATTGTCCACTGGCGTGGTTGTATGCCCTTCATCCAACAGCTCCTGTTATATCTTAGGTCAGAACTGGGTATGTGGAATTTTCTGTGAGGACATTTGATGGTTTGGCACTCAAAAGCAATGCCAATATGTAGAAAGAAGTTTCTGTCCTGCCTGGCCCCAAGGCGGTTCAGTCCCAAAGAAACACACAGAGACTTAATTATAAACTGGCCTATTAGCTCAGGGTTATTATTAACTAGCTCTTACAAGTTAAATTATCCTATAGTTTTTATGTTTTGTCACGTGGCTTGGTACCTTTTCTCAGTACAGCATTTTCATCTTCTTCTACATCTGTCTGGGTGGTAACTGCGGACTGAGCCTTTGCTCTTCCCAGAATTCTCCTATTCTAGTCACCCTGCCTATACTTCCTGCCTGGCTACTGGCCAATCAGCATTTTATKAAACCAATACAAGTGACAAATCTTTACACTTGAGAGCGTTATCCCACAGCACTTCACCTTTTTTTTTTCTTTTCAAAACAAGAACTCTGGATCTAATCTCTTTTATTTAGCCTTTTTCCTGACCATTGTCAATAACAACTTATAACCAACATTATAAACAAAGACAAACATCCATAATCCATTTTTGGAAATGTGGAGACAGTTTTCTAGGCTACTTCCTGCTGATTGGTGTTGATAATCTTATGGGGACCTAAAGAAAATTTAGGATTGTGGTCAGGTCCTGGCTGGACTATTCTGTGAGGCTGGGTCATCTCAGCCAGCAGTCTTGAGGCTGTTCTGGATGTAGAACTCAGAGGAAACCACAGCAGAGGTGCTCTGAAACATTGGATCATCTGAGCCATCTGCTCCCACTGGAGATTTTTGAAGGGGTCTTCCTTGATCAAACCTTGTTTTCCTTAACCCAGAATGAATCCACAGCCTCTCATTTCCTGTGGAAATAAAAGCAAAACCTTTCTCCAAAGTAACGTATCTTTTGACTTAAATTTTGAAGTCATATATATTTTAAAAAAATATATGTTGCGTTCATCCAGCAGCATTTACAAGCAAATGTCTTTTAGCAGCTGTTGCTCCTTCCTCAGCTGTCAAACAATTCAAAGACAGCACAATAACATACAGTATCCAGATTCTCTTTGTGTTTTCCATCTTCACATGGTTTTAATTTTTTAACCCTATTTTATTTTTATTTTTAAGTTTTGGTTTTTGAGTCAGGGATTTTCTGTGTATCTTTGGCTGTCAAACTCACTCTGTAGACCCAGCTGTAATTGAACTCACAGAGATCCTACAGCCTCTGACTCCCAAGTGTTAGGATTAAAGCCGTGTGCTACCATACCTTGCTATTCCATTTCTTTTTTTAAAGGATTTTCTCCATCCTTTTTCTTTTCTCTCCCAAGCCTATGTATATTTTTAAACATACTGCAAACTGTTTAGAGGTGGTTTTTTTCCCCATCTGAATCTATCTTTACTGTGTATCTCTGTCTTTTTATAAGTATTTAAAATGCTCAGTGGTGGGCTGGAGAGGTGCTCAGAGGTTAAGAGCACAGGCTGCTGTTCCAAAGGTCCTGAGTTCAATTCCTAGTAACTACGTGGTGGCTCACAACCATCTGTAATGAGATCTAATGTCCTCTTCTGGTGGGCAGGTATACATGCAGATGAAACATTGTATACATAATAAATAAATAAATCTTAAAAAAATGTTCAGTGGTCATGACTAGAACTAACACTGTGGCTTTTCCTCTTTGCTCCACCTCATCTGACATGGCAGACATATGTTCACCACGGGATCTGGGCGCTATGCTCACAGCCCCAGCTCCAGGGCTGCAGAGGGTCTATGTCACCATTAAGTAACTAGGAGCACCCTGTTCACAAACTCCATGTAAGTGCTTCATAGCAGGACCTCCTGAAAGAGCCAGACCCTTTTGTACTGCCAGTGCGAACTAGGAAGCTATCTCTTAAAGAAGCCACACCTCTGCTTGTAGCCAGCAAACAGAGCATATCTGAAAAAAAAATGCAGCTACCAAGAAGCTACAATTGACTCCCATTTTTTTGTGGGTCTAGAAGCCATATATATATATATATTTTCCCCTAGGCTTTATGTGGATGTACATTGCCTACTGTTGGGTGCCATTATGTCAAAAGGAGACTGAGCTTTGGTTTCCCAGCTGCCCAGATCCAAATAGTGACACAGAAACTATTAATTACAACACTGTTTGGCTGATGGCTCAGGCATATTCCTGGCTAGCTCTTATATTTTAAATTAACCCATTTCCCTTGATCTGTGTATTACCATGAGGCTGTGACTTACTGGGAAGAGTCTGGCAAGTTTTTTCCTTTGGCAGCTACATGGCGTCTGCCTGACTCTGCCTTCTTTCCTCCTGCATTCAGTTTAGTTTTCCCACCTGACTCTATTCTGCCATGCCACGGGCCAAAGCAGCTTCTTTATTAGCCAATGGTAATAAAACAAATTCACAGCATACAGAGGGCCACCCCACATCCCCAGCACCCTGCCATCCAGGCCATTTCATTTTTTTCCTGACGTTAAGCTATGTGAACCTAAAACTCGGGTTTTCACTTCTTACTCAAGGGAAAGCCAGCCAAACCAATTATTGTACAACTCGATCGTGCCACTAGGTGGCAGTACGGTACTGTTCTTTCCGGTTCTGCTGAAACTCGCACCTGTGATCCGTTTTGCCTGGAAAATCTTTACATGACCTCTAAAATACCAAACATTTCCTAATAACAATTCACAAGAAATTCTCATTAATTCTTTGGCATACACAAACTTACCATTTATTACAGATGAAAACACATTTGCACATTAGTGAGAGGGATGTGCTTGTTTAATTTGAAAGCATACTCAACTCCTGGGTGAATATTTGGTACTGCAGGATGCAGAGCATTGTTACATTTTTCAGAGTTTGTCAGTGGTTGGACTTTATAATCTGCCTTGAGATGCCACTTTGCATAAATGTGTAGTATAAAATGGGGGAATTACGTTTAAGGATTGTAAATTCTGTTCCAATCACAGGCTAAAATTCATTAGACAACTTTGAAAATATGAAACAATGCAGCAACTCAAGCAACTTACATTTATTGTGTGTGTGTGTGTGTGTGTGTGTGTGTGTGTCGTGAGCAGTACCACAGTGGTACTGGCAGTCAGGGTGGAAGTCTATTCTCTTTTCCCACTATGCAGGCTCAGGAGACTGAACTCATGTTATTTGGTTTCATGGCAATTGCCTTTACGTGCTGAGCCATCTTGCCAGCCCTCAAACAGCAATTTTAAAAATCAAATGTTCCCTCTAGAATAGTTAAAGGTGACACTAATTTGATACTCACTGGTAAGTGATAACGAATGCTGGTAGTAAAATAAGGTTTTCTTGGATTAAACTATTATGTTTTTACAAGAGCAGAAAACTGTATGGTATAGTAAAAACACTGCAGTCCATGACATCCGGGAGTCTTGAATCTGGACCCAGGTGTTTCTGGCTGCAACGTGGGCCACAGCTGGGGTGGTGCGCACCATGCCAAGTGTGTGTGACGCCTTTGTTCAAAGGCGATCTTGCAGTGAAGCTACCTGGTGCGGTGTGGGCAAGCACTGCCAGGACCCTTTAGAGTCATGTCCAGCTTGATTTTGCACTAATGATCGTCGTTATGCATTCGGGAGCCCTTCCTTTTCGGCAGATTCACACACCTGCTCAGGGCATGCTCCCACGCGGAGCTGTGGACTCGCGGTTTATGAGACTGTGCCAATGTGGAAATTCTTTAAAGAGAAAACACACATCTGAAACATAATCAAATGTTTTTCTTTTCTTTATTCAGCTCAAACTGTAATGAGGTTAAAAGAAACTTACCTCTTGATTCCAAGGATAGAAAATGTCCACCCCACCCCAAACTACTTTAGAATTTATCAGCTAGTCAAAGTTTTTTTTTTTAACGTAAAATTGGGCTAATTATAGTGATAATGTGGGTAAACTCTTGTGATGAAAAGACACACAAGAATATCATTAATATAATTACTGACTTTCAACTATGTAATTCATTTTGTTATAAGCATTCATTTTTCATAATGCTTTATAATTACACCAGGCATTATGTGTTCATCTTTACTTGGTCCTTTTCCCAGATGTTGAATAACTGGTTAAATTCTGGATCCACATGTATTCTCTACCCCAGGTTAATGTGTGCATATTGTCCTGTCCACTAGTTGCCAAATGGAACCTCAGGCCGAGGGAGAGCAAGGTTTAAATGGAGGTGGAGAATTGATGTATATATAATTAATAATTTAAGAAGGAAAGCCCCTGCTATTTTTATTGATAAGATGTTCTCTATAATTGTCTTTGAATATTCTGTTTGGAACACTAATGAGAATAGACTCATTAACTGTGAATTTGGAAACACAATTTAGCATTGCCCACTCTGTGGCAGGCAGGCCTGCTCCTCTGGATTTGCGCTCTTCTATTCCGATACACCGCTGGCACGTCCTACAAACACCCCACCACCGGACAGCTGAGGGTGGTCAATTCTGACCACCTGAGTCAGGTGGCAGCCATGAGTAGATGCTGGGCGTGGGCCTGGGTTAGTAAGTTGCCAGCAGGTGGCAGCCCATGTAGGCATCAGACAGAAGGGGAGTCCTCCTGGCTCTAACCCCTCTGTGTGCACATGCTGCGTACACACCAGACACATATAACATCAAGCCGTAGGCTCCTCTCAGTTGAAGTGCCCTATGGCGCTTCAGAGGATGTTGGCAAATTTGAAGGCAGGGTTCTCACAGTGTGAGAATGAAGCCTTCTAGATCGAGGGCCTTCTGTGAAGTCTGCGACTCTCCTTCCACATGGCTGGCCTTCACAAGGAACCCTGACCTGGCCACCATCCATGGGATGTGGGACACCCGCACTGGAGATCTAGGCCATGCCGACCAGTTTCCTTACATGAATTCCTGGGTACAGTGGGGCGCTCAAGTCTCCTGAGTAGCTTCGATTCCATGTCCTCTGGAGTCCACTGCAGCTCTGATGTCTCAGATGGTCTCAACCAGGAAAAGTCACGCACCCTCCAGATGGAGGATCAAGATCTCTACCGGCTACTATAACCCCTTCCTCCTGCTACTGTATCCCC
>LOEQ01010250.1:14018-24986 GCA_001685075.1 Bramus lutescens | reverse complement strand
GTTTGTCCAGAACCTCAGCTGCCTCTGTGCTAGTGAGATATTTATTAAACCACTGAGCTTTGGGAATTATTTCACACTGGTCTCTTGTGACAAGGGACTGCTGGGAACAATGAGCGAGGCAGTGGAGACCCAACACTCCTTTCTTTCTGTCTCAGTAACTCACTGTTGCTTCTGAAGCAAAAAGCAGTCACAAGTAATGTATGGATAAATAGATATACCTGGGTTCAAACTTTTTATCAACTGGTGTCCTACTGGTGGTCTTTGATCTTGACTGATACTTTTGCTTTCTCATGCTTTATTACAAATACTCTGAATAATGAAATCCAAACGATTTCAGGTAAGACTGTCTGCTCTCACTACTTAATAACACTGTTTGGGACCCCCCCGGAAATTATTCTCTTCTAGTTTCGGATAATTGTCTGCAACTCCATCACCATCCCCAGCACCCACTAGTCTAGGATACCTGGAAAGTAAGGGGAGTATGGGTTTTGACTTCTTTTTGGTTTCCGGAATTGCTGATGTTTTGTTTTCTAAGATGTGGGCTCGTGGTTTAGTCCTGGTAAGGAGAGGAACTGTTTTTTTCTCTTCCTCTCTGGGTGAGTAGCCTTGCCAGAGAGTAGCTCTGGCCAAGAAGGTGGGAACAGTAATGGTGGAGCTGCAATCAGCTCTGCAAAGCCACAGGGGGAAAACATAAAATGCAGACTTCACCGATGCCCACCCAGCCTTTGCCTTACTCACCAGGCTCCTCCCGGAATGGACAAGAAGACAGTGGGTTGCCTGATCATGGGCAGCTGACAAGATCGATTTAACAGATGTGCCAGTGGTGGGTTGGATGAGGATGGCCCCATAGGCTCACTCTTAGCACTGAATGCTTGCTCACCAGAGAGTGGCACTATTTAAAAAGATTAGGAGGTGTGACCTTGTTGAAGGAAGTGTGTCACTGGGGGTGGGTTTTGAGGTTTTCAGAAGCACAAGCCAAGCCCAGGGCCACTCTCTTCTGCTGCCTGTGGATGTAGAACTCTCAGCTACTACTCAGGCACCATGTCTGCCTGTGTGCTGCCATGCTCCCCGCCAGGATGACAAGCCAGCCCCAGTGCTTTCTTTTTTAAGAGTTGCCATGGTCATGGTGTCTCTTCACAGCAGCAGAACCTGACTAAGACAGTACCCACGAAAGTTCTTTGTAAAGGAATTTGAAAAACAGAAAGATTTTAAATATTAAGGTCTCAACAGTGTTTACCAAAAAGAGAAATTTAAATCTGCAATGTATTAACATTTTGAATTTTTAAAATTTGAACCTTCAGTGAAGAAGAGAGGCACTGCAGGAATTACTTCCTGCTGTGACAGGCTTTTCCTGGGAAGACACAACATATACGTGTCTACTCACCTCAGAAAGGGCATCCATGGCAGACCAAAGTTCAGACACCATTGAAGTCCAGCTGAACCAATAAGGTTTTCTGGGAGGTTTACTTATGGGAATATGGGTGAGGGGAGTGCTGGCTGGTTTTATGTGTTAACCTGACACAAGCTAGAGCCGTCAGAGAGGAAGGAGCCTCAGTTGAGAAAATGCTCCCATGAGATCCAGCTGTAAGGCATTTTCTATTTAGTGATCAATGTGGGGAGGGCCCAGTCCTTGGTGAATGGTGCCATCTACCAAGAAAGCAAGCTAAGCAAACCATGTGAAGCAAGCCAGTAAGCAGCTCTCCTCCATGGCCTCTGCATCAGCGCCTGCCTCCAGATTCCTGCCCTGTTTGAGTTCCTGTCCTGACTTCCTTCAGTGATGAACAGCAATGCCAAAGTGTGAGTCAAATAAACCCCTTCCTCCCTAACTTGCTTCTTGGTCATGGTGTTTTGTAGCAGCAACAGAACCCTAACTAAGACAAGAGGTTCCTTACAGGGGCAGAAATGACTCAGAGACAGCTGCATCACCAAAGCCCACTCCGGCATGGGTGACATCTCACAGAACTTGGAACCTGGAGCACCCTGCACAGCCTGTAGGCAGCTAGACAGATGGAAGAGTGGCCTTTTCAGGTGGCTCAGTTGGTCTGAGCCTCTTCCAGGCAGCTGGGCATGTCTCAGCCTTCTTCTTAGCTTGACTCCTCAGGCAGGAACTGCCAAGAGTCTTTACCACTTATATACTCTTGGGGAGTGTGGTAGTTTGAGTGTAATTGGCCCCCATAATCTCACAGGAAGTGGCACTATTAGGAGGTGTGGCTTTGTTGGAGTGGATATGGCCTTGTTGGAGGAAGTGTATCACTGTCGGGGAAGGCTTTGAGGTTTCCTATGCTCAGGATACTGCCGAGGGTCTCAGTTGACTTGCTGTTGCCTGCAAGATGTAGGAGTCTCAGCTACTACCCCAGCACCATGTCTGCCTGCATGCCTCCATGTCCCACCGTGATGATAATGGATGGAATCTCTGAAACTGTAAGCAAGCTCCTCAAGTAAATGTTTTCCTTTAATTTAACAATTAAATGTTGCTATGGTCATGGTGTCTTTTCACAGAAATAGAAACCCTTCCTAAGACAGGGAGGGAGGGACCTAGTGAACCTGGTCATTTTCAGGGGCTTGCTGAAGCTATTTTGAATTGTTTATTTCCTGTGTTAATGGAGCTTCCCTGTAAGATGGAGTGTTCCATCCTGCCTGGAACATTCTGCTGTTTTATTTCCTAGTAAATATGGGGTCCAAAAATAACCTGTCGTTGCGCTTCCTTTTATGCCTTATAATCCTGTCTTTTCTTTCTTTTTTTTTTTTGTTTTTGAGACAGCTTTTCTCTGTATAGCACCTTGTCAGTCCTGGAACTCTCTTTGTAGACCAGGCTGGCCTTGAACTCACAGAGAACCACTTGCCTCTGCCTCCTGAGTGCTGGGATTAAAGGCGTGCACCTTCATGCTGGGTATTTCCTATGTCTTAAGAAGTTCCAGGACAGCAGGGCAACACAGAGAAACACTGTCTTGAAAAACAAAACAATACCCCCCCCCAAAGTGTGGGTATGGCAGAGGTCACAGCAAATATTAGGTTAAATAATATCAAGTTGCTGGTTCTTTAGTTTAATGATATTTGCACATTCACCAAAACCGACCAATATGGATAAGTAAAAAACCAGAACCTTGGAAATGTGGGAATTTGGCCTATAATTTAAAATGGATTTCATATTGCTTGGGGAAAAAGAAACCTAGAAGGTGGGGAAGTAGGTATCTGGGAAGTGGGGGTGGGGGGTGTCTGTCTTCCCTGGGTGTTTCCTGTCTTCCCCTCTGTCCCTCCCTGCCTTGTCATGAGCTGCTCTGCTCTGTCCTTCTCTGCCCTGAACACCCTGATGGACTAGAACTTCTAAAACCATGAGCCCAGGTGAACTTTTTTTTGGGGGAGGGGCTTAGCAGGTAATAATCATTTATTTTCAAAACATTGGTCAGTTAGGGGTCTGCAGTAGCCACTGACCACTGCAGTAAGAAGCTTGTTTAAAGAAGATTGAGAGCAGCAGTGATCTAGGAGCATAAATAGAAGTATTTAGAGAGCAATTTGATCACATATTAATGCAGTAAAATACCATTTTACTGGATTCTTTCCTAGAGTCTGTGATCTCCCCATCCACAGGCTCCTGACCAAGTTTACAGTACCAACTACGTTTTCCTTCACCCAGAGTTGATTTAAATTGAATCAGAATGTGGTAGATTACTCCTATAACATTCATGGCCATATTTAGCAGTGTGAACATTGTGTCTCAATGATATTATGGCTCAATAAAAGTTAATGACTTTTTTCCTAACCCAACAGCCTACATCACACCTTCGAATACTATATAGTACCAAACAGGAGGAATCTTCAAGCTTGGTTCCAACTTAATTTCTCTATGCGCTGCGATTAAACCTGTCTTCTGAAACAGTAGTTTGCCAGTTTTAGTATACAGCAAAGAGCAATGGTGTTTATCTACATTGTATGGGTGCATTTTTTAAAGACTGACACTGTTAATATTTTGCAAAGTCCTGAACAAACATGAGTTTATGAGACATCCCTTGCCTCTACCTAATAGGTGTCAATTATCAACCTGTTTTCTCTAGTTGAACCAATGCTTTCAGACATTACCACGTATCTCCTGGAGGAGAGAAAGTTCTTGGTTTATAGTAATTGCCCTCCATTCCCCAAGATATTTTTCAGGCAATTATCCAGATACTAGGTTCTTTACCAAGTACATCCATTACACGAAAATAGTAGGCATTTATTATCAGCAACCATGTACGTGGGTTATGTAAGGGTAAATTATTTTATGTTTATAAGTGCTTTAGCTGCATGTCAACTTTGTAACAGAAGAGGGCAGCAGATCCCAGTATGGAAGGTTGTGAGTCACTCTCTGGGTCCGAGAAATTGAACTCGGACCAGCCGGTGTTCTTAACCGCTGAGCCACCTTTCCAGTTCCCCAAGTTAACTCTTGCGTCTTAAAATGTCAGGTATTTTGATCACAGAGACAAAAAACTGACAACAATGTAAATGCATATAGAATCATCCAATTGTAGCTCTTGAATAATCAGTCTTTAAAAGGATGGAAGTCAGGGCTGGGGAGGGAGGTCGTTGGTGTATCACTGCCTGCGTGAGGACCAGCGTTAACTGCCCCAGACGAGCTGGGCCCTGGGAAGGGAGCCCATGAATGATGAGGCCTAACGTCTCATCCAATAGTTAACTCCATACGGAGCATCAGACTATACTCTGAGGGTTAGGAGGAGTCACGTGAGTAAAGTGTCCAATCACAAGGACCAGCCGCAGGTGGCAGACAAGCTGCATGTGACTGAAACCTCTTTTTCCAAGGCGTCTTATAAACTGAATAATGTGGCATAAACTCACTCTGAGCCGCTACATCTGGGTCGGGCACAAAAGCCCATCCCGAGAGAAAGTCCGTGGTTTTGAAGACACCGAGGCCACAAAACCCTTGTCTTGGTTTCTTTGCATTTTCTCATAAGCACCTCACACGACTGTGTGCTTGGACCTAAGAAGCCCAGAACCCATGAACCCTGCAGGATGGCAGGCTCCTGTGACCCGAGAGCTGGGGAATACGGAGCTGGGCACATCATTGCAGCAAGTAGCCCAGTTAGCCAGCACTAATTCTCAAGTCCCAGGCCAATGATAAGTTCTTGGCTCATAAAACAGGGTAGTGGACACCTGGATAGTGGCCCCAGAGGTTGACCTCTGTTGGCAACACGTACGGGCACGCAGGGGTACCCACTCACACATGAACGCTCTTGTACACATACGAAACGAGGGGGGATTCCTGACTCCTAATTAAATCCAATCTGTAATTGCAAAGTTTACTTCAATAGATTTAAAGACATTTCCAGAAAGAAGGATTCGTTCCTTTTCAGTGATTGGTGAGTTTGATATACATTCTGATCAGGATTTCAAAGGCGACAGGGATCAGGCTGTGGCTGACTCGGTGAAGCTTTGTGTGGGAAGGCCTATCTCCATTTGCTTCCGGAAGCAACATTGGCTGGGCTGAGTATTGCAGCTAGTTCTCCCTGGAAGCAAAGTACTTCTCATTCCCATACTTTATGAGGAAGTACAACCGCTTAGGCTCCAGGTTAGCAGCAGATTCTGAACACAATTCCCTATTTCATCCCACAGCGCACTCTCCAAGATACAGCCTGCCAATTCTGTTCCTTTAGGAACCATTCGAAAAGGAAACCGGGAACACCCAGGGTGCTGGCGCACACCTTTAATTCCAGCACTTGGGAGGCAAGAGGCAGGTGGATCTCTGGGAGTTTGAGGCCAGCCTGGTCATATGTCCTAGTTCTAGGACAGCCAGGGCTATGTAGAAAGATCCTGTCTCAAAAACAAACAAAAAGGGAGATTTGTGGGGGACTAGATGTTAACAGCATTTATTGCTCTGGTAGAGAACCCTAGTTTGGCTCTTAGTACCCATGTGAGGTGGCTCTTAATAGCCTGAAATTCCAGGTTTAGGGGGATCTGAAGCCTCCAGACTCCTCGGGCACCTGCAATGACATATATGTGCACACACACACCACACACACATATACACACCACACACATACACACATACACCCCCATACACCCCCACATACACACACCACACACACACCACAAACACCCACACACACCACACACATACACACACACCCCACACACCACATCCCCCACCCCCCCACACCACACTTACCCACACCCACACACATACACACACCATACATACCCACACACACCACACACATACACACACACTCCACACACCACACATATACACACCCCACCCCACACATACACACTCCCCCACACCCCACACATACATACACACCACACCACACACATACACACCACACACATACACACACACTCCACACACCACACACAACACCCCCCCACATACACACATACCACACCTACCCACACACCACACAATACACACACACACTCCACACACCCACACCCAACACCCCCCCCACACACAATGTTTATTTGCAGACTAACAGATAAAAATGTTAGGAACTATATGAAACCAACAGCAAATACAATACCACCATTATCACTAATAGCGAAAAGGTGGAAATGCAATGTAGAACTTAGAAGTGCTACAATAATGAAATTAATTTTTTAAGGAATGAGAAAAAACCAGGGAGGTATGGAAAAAACAAAATTGATAAAGAGGGCTGGAGAATTTGCTCAGGGGTTAAGAGCTCTTGTTACTCTTCCAGAGGACTGGGGTTTGGTTCCCAGCACCCACAACCACCAAGGTCACCAGGCACACATGTGGTAAACAAGACACACATGTGGTACACAGACATACATGGAAGCAAAACAAACACTCATACACGTAAAATAATAAATTAAATTTTTTTTGTAGAGAAAAAAAGAAGGGATCAGAATTAAGGTACAGAGTGAAAAAAATGAGCTAGGGGTTGTAATACTATGGACCAGTGATTGATATGGTATGTGTGACATCCAAGGTTTCGTCCCAAGCCCTGAAAGTGAAGTTAAAAAAAAAACAGAAAAGTGGAAAGATCAAAATAGAGAAGTAAAAAAATATAGGTACATAAGACTATGCAAACATGCACATATGTCCATGCACATAGTATGTTCATATGCATATGTGTTCACACATGAAATTAATAGGTACATAAGAATATGTAATACATATATCTGTGTGCATAGTGTGTTTATATGTATACGTATACACACACACACACATATATATACATAGAAGCCAACAAATATTTTTAAAAAATTTCTGAAGTAGTTTATTCTTTTTTAAAATATTCTTTTGTTTAAAAACTTTAATAAGCAAATGTAGAAACTAACAGCTTTCCTTATGTCATTTTCTTTCTATTTTCAACAAATAGATGCTGTACATGGTGGCGCACGCCTTTAACCCCAGAACTTGAGAGGCAGATGGACCTCTGTGCGTTTGAGGCCAGCCTGGCCTACACAGTGAGTTCCAGGACAGCCAGTGTTACACAGTGAGGCGCTGCCTAAAAAAGTTCTGTTTTTAATTTAGAGATCAAAACCTGTTTTATTTATGTGCATGTGTGTGCCTGAGTGTGTGCATGTGCACCATGTACTCTCAGAGGTCTGAAGAGGGCGTTGGATCTGAACCTGGGTCAGTTGCAAGAGCTGAGCCCGCTCCCCAGGTCCCTTACAGCATTCCAAATCCATGCCATGTTGGTTGATCCTTCCTCCCTCACCCCCAGTCTTCTTGCCCTTCTGCCCACTGTGTCCTTCTGCTCTGTTGTCCCTCCCCACTCACATGTCACACATGTTCTACCGCCCCCCACTTCTTCTCATTAAAGCACCCCATGGTTCCTTTTCTCGTTCCATGACATGGAAACTACACCTATGGAACTACTGTGTACACATACGAAAAGCAGCAGCTAGGTGTATGATAGGGAGTGTGTCGTACTTGTCTTTCTGGACCTGGATTTTTTCACTTATATATTTTATTTATCCGGTCATCACGGTGCAAATTTTATGACATGAGTTTGTGGCTGAATAAAATTCCATCATGCTTATGAACCACAGTGTCTGAGTGCTGGGGTCACGTTTCAGCTCCTTATTGACATTCTTTTTTGACTGAAAGCCTGTGGGCTCTAGCCTGCTGGCAAACTGTCTAAGGAAGGATAGATACTTTGCTATCTATGCTCCTGGCCCGGAACTGATCACCAAACAGTCTCGGTCACTTTAGCTTCAAAAATGCCTCAATGTCTCATAGCTGGAAAAATGTCCAAATACCTCATGTCTGGACGACAAAGAGCAATCCTTACGTGTCCAATCAAGACGGTTCCTTGTGGAATTAGTTTCCTTTCTGAGCATGCACTTGACCCCACAGGAGTCAGGCAGAGGATATTTGCTGAATGAAAGGAGAGAGATGCTCCAGGCAGCTCTTTGTTGTGGATTCTGGTGCCCACTTTAAAGGCATTGGATGGGGGCTGGAGAGGTGGCTCAGATGTTAAGAGCACTGGCTGCTCTTCCAGAGGTCCTGATTTATTTCCTCGCAGCCACATGGTGCCTCACAACAATCTGTAATGAGATCTGGTACCCTCTTTTGGCCAGTAGGCATACATGCAGGCAGAACATTGTATATATAATAATAAATAAATCTTAAAAAAATAAAGGCAATAGATGGCTCTTTACATAAGAGACAGGCACGGAGGGGGACTTGGAGGGGAGGGCCGGCGCCTCTAGTGAGCAGTGATGGGTTTGCTCATGTCCCCAAACTGTCCTAGATCTGCTCTCCTTTCTGGGAGGATTAGCAGTTTCTCTGGGATCTCATGCTGTGTCAAGGACTGAGAGGGTTATGGAAGATTCAGGTGCCCTCTGTGTTCCTTGGGGCATTCTGGATCGCCATGATTTCTTTCACATTCTCTGCTCTTCCTCATTCTTCTTCCTGTGTCTCTAGTGGAAACAAGGACTCCCCTAAGCAGGGTATCTGGTTTCAGTTGTTCGTGCTCTGCCTGAGAAATTCCAAAGTCGGTCTCCCTCCCTTTTAGCCTCACATAGGCTAAGAGAGCTGGCTCTCTGGCTACCCACTTGTGTAGGACTGAGGAGGATGTCAGGGCCGAGGGTGAGCGGTCTTGCAGGAAGATGACCTTGATGATAGAGTTGAAACTTCCAGGCTAATTCTTCTCTGTTCCTGGCGCGGTCCTCTCCTATCTGGACTCTGGGGACCTTCTGCTAGGGATTCTGAGAGTGGTGGGTGCCTTGGATATCCACCTAAGCTGGGACCACCCAGGGGAGCTCTCTCTAGGAGCTGGAACTCCTGCCACCCTGTGGTTACTGAACATTTTAAGGGATGCTCCACAGTCCTCTGGGGCCTAGTTGACCTTGGACGACAAGGGAGAAAACATTTTCCCTTTCTATTCCTCTAACCTCATTAATATAGGCCCCTAAATATGGTTATTAAATATGTGTGTGCTCAGATATGTGAATATGCACACCAGTGTGTCATCCTCTGAATATTCTTCGCTTCCTTTGAGACGAAGTCTCTCTCTTGTAAGGAGCAATTCTCACTATCCCTTTGGTCCTTCGTGATACTTTCCTTAAATTACTACTAGTCCTGTAGCAGCCTGCTTGAAGGAGTCCCTCCTGTCCCACCACCTCCATTGCCTGAGGATTTTGTCTCTTGGAGCCGAGCCTGGTTCCCCTTAGCCCTCTCCCCTGGCTCCCTTAAACCTTTCAGAAGCCTCTCTACCAGAGACCCCACAGCCACCCTCTTGCCTAGGACCCAAAGGTGCTAGTAGCAACCAAAGAACAGAACATCCACCCAACAAAGCGAAAACCAGATAACTACCCCAAATATTAGAAATATATATATATACTTCAATATATGTCTGTCTATCTATCTATCTATCTATCTATCTATCTATCTATCTATCTATCTATCTATCTATCTCTCAAATATCCTCAAATATTAAAACGCCATGCCTGGCTGCCAGTGCAAAAGCACAAACGTGAACAGCCAAGGCAATACGCCTTCATCAGAACCCAGCAACCCTAATGCGGTAGGCCTTGACAAATGAAATATACCTGAACCAAAAGACTAGGACTTCAAGATGGCAGTTATGAAGACTTAAGACCTTTAAGAGAGGGCTGGAGAGATGGCTCAGCCATTAAAGGCTAGGCTCACAACCAAAAATTTAAGACCTTTAAGACGATATAATAAATCACTTAATGAAGACCACGAAAATACAAATGAATGAAATAATAAAAACAGTTTAACTCTTGAAAAATAGTATAAAATCACTAAAGAAAACACAAACTGAAATAAAACCGAAAAATGAAGAGTTTAGGACATCAAACAAAAACCAGAGAGGCCTTACCAACAGATTACAAGACATGGAGGACACAATCTCAGGGTTTGAAGACAAGGTACAAGAAATGAAGACTCAGCCAAAGGAAACATTAAATCTAAACATATCCAGGCACGAAAATTCCAGGAAATCTGGAGACACCAGGAAAAGACAAATCTACAAAGAATAGGGATAGAAGATGTAGAAGAAAACCAAGTCGAAGGCAGAGAAGATATTTTTATTAAAACCATAGAAGAAAATCTTCACAACCAAAGATAGGAGGTACCTGTAAAGGTACAAGAGGCATACAGAACACCAAATAGACAGGACTATGGAATAAATTCTCCATGGCACACATAAACACTAAATATACAGAACAAAGAAAAATATACTCAAAGCTATAAGGGAAAAGGACCCAGTATCATAAAAAGCAGATCCATTAGAATAACACCTGACTTCTCAGTGGAGACTCTAAAAACCAGAAGGTCCTGGATGGATGTTCAACAAACTGAGAGACCACAGATGTCAGCACAGATGATACCCAGCAAAACTATCACAATCGTGGGAGAAATAAAACCATTCCTCACAAAAACAAGTTTAAGCAATTTCAATCTAGAGATTCATCTTTGAAGGCACCAGAAGTAAACTTCAGCTGTGTGGTGTTGGCACACGTTGGGAGGCAGAGGCAGGC
>LOEQ01010249.1:11863-38105 GCA_001685075.1 Bramus lutescens | reverse complement strand
ATATCTTGCATATCACCATAGAACCTTCATCTGGCGATGGATGGAGACAGAGACTGAGACCCACATTGGACACTGGACTGAGCTCCCAAGGTCCAAATGAGGAGCAGGAGGAGGGAGATCATGAGCAAGGAAGTCAGGACTGCAAGGGCTATGCCCACCCACTGAGACGGTGGAACTGATCTAATGGGAGCTCTCAAAAGTACTGGGACTGATGGAGCATGTGATCAAACAAGACTCTTGAATGTGGCTGGCAATGAGGGCTGACTGAGAAGCTAAGAACAATGGCATTGGGTTTTGATTCTAATGCATAGATTGTCTTTATGGGAGCCTAGTGTGTTTGGATGCTCACCTTCTGAGACCTGGATGGATGGGGGAGGACCATGGACTTACCACAGGGCAGGGAACCCTGACTCTCTTAGGACTGGAGAGGGAGAGGAAAGGGGGAGGGGGAGGTGAATGGGAGGAGGTTGAAATTTTTAATAATAAAAATAAATTAATAAAGCTCAAAGTATATAATTGGGAAAATGTCAGTCTTTACAAATGATAATGGTCAATTTTGTCTTTCAAAAATCAAATGACAAACCTCTGTTTAGAAATAGAATAATTAAAATCTTCAGCATTTTCTTTTTCATTATAAAGATGAAGAGTTAAATTGACTCTACGGCCACAGGCAAGAAGTATACTGAAAAAAATTCCTTTAATATGTGAATAAATCTTATAATTTTATTATAATCTATTGCTGAAGAGTAGGACCATAAAAATAATGACCTTGGTAGACTCTGTAAGAAAAGAAATTGTAATTATTAAAATTATCCTGACTATATATCAGAGAGCAAAAATATAAAACGATTTTATTGTGTAGAAATAATAAGACTAGAAAGGAAATTAGATAAAACACCCCTTTCAAAAGACTTATTTATTATCATGTATACAGTGTTTTGCCTGCATGTATACCTTCAGGTCAGAAGACAGCACCAGACTTCACTACAGATGGTTTTGAGCCACTTCGTGTTTGCTGGGAATTGGACTCAGGACTTCTGAAAGAGCAGCCAGTGCTCTTAACCACTGAGACATCTGTCCAACACCAACAACATTATTTTAAAATAGCAGATGTATGGGGGTGGGGTGAGACTCAGTGGTATTGGGCACTAAATGCTCTTCCAGAATACCCTGGTGCAGCTAAAAGAATGTGCATGGTAGCTCACAATATTCTGTAAGTCAAGTTTCAATGGATCTAATGGCTTTTTCTGGCCTCAGGCATCAAACACATATAGTCTACAAATATATATCCAGGGAAAACATCCATACACATAATATGAACAAAAAATAGCATTTAATTTTATGCACTTATAAAGATAGCTGGGTTTTCGTGGTGCATGTCTTTAGTCCCAGAACTGGGGAGGCAAAGGCAGGAAGATTTCTGTGAGTTTGAGGCTAGCCTGGTCTGCAAGAACAGGTTCTAAAGCTACAGAGAAACTCTGTTTAAAAAGCAAAACGAGAAAGGCTATTAATAGCAAAACTATAATGACTGATGCAAAATCTTGGAATATATATATATATATATGTATATATATATACACATATACATATACATGTGTGTGTGCATGTGTGAAAGAAACATGGTTTCTAAACAAGATAAATTTCAATAGAATATTGTAGGCTTTACACATCTCTACTTTTCTTCTGTACATTCATTTTAATACAATTTCTATTTTATGTGGTTTTCATTAAAACTTTACTAAAAATAGATTTATAATAAATTTTAAATTAAGGAAAAATTCAAATATGTTTTCAGTGCTGAATTAAAGACCTCTTAGTTTTAATAACGCTAAATCCAGAAAAGACAAAGGTTAACTATATTTGATATTAAATTACTGACAGAAAGTGAGATCAGGCATTGTATTAGAGAAATTTAATTGACCAAAAAAATTTACAAATATTTGAATGCAGATGTATATATATATGAAAGCCAAGATTATTTTAGAAATTAGAGAAAATACAACCTACACTAATAGCAAACACAGGTGTTATTTATTTATTATAATTTGAAAACATGTATGAAAAAATTCCAAACATCAGCTTTGAAATTCCATTACCTTTTTACAAGGTCAGATTCAACATTCTTTAAGTTCAATGTTAATTAGCGAATACTTTGATTGTTTTCAAAAAGTAATTGTGCATTTTAATATATATCCTTTCAGAAATATCTCTTATGGAATAGTGAAGAAAGATTTTTTTCCAGGATGTGAATGATATGTTGTAAGAAAATATAAATTATTATTATAGTGCACAACTCCAAATTTAGTTTAAACCAATATTTAATTATTCTACACCTGACAGTTTAGTTACAGACATACTTCTATAAATGGAAAGTTGAATTAATATATACCCACAAATATACATGCCATGGCTTGATTTTAACATCAAGTATCCTACAGCACCTTTTTTTTTCAGAATTTAATTCAATAATATTGCTTTAGACATAAACTCTTTTTATTATTTACTTCTCTTATTTGGATATATAAGTCAACAGGTGAGCCACATATGAATAATGTTTTAATTAAAATCCAAGTATTCTCTAATCTAAGGAAACTGGATTCTCTCACTATGTATCTCATATTGACCTATAAAATATTAAATACTCCACGCTAGATTGGAACTTGTGATCCTCTTGCATTGGACTCTCAAAAGGTGGAATAGTGGGAGAACACACTTGACACATTCTGTTTTGATTAATTATTTGATTGTATTGATGAATCTTGAATAAAATCTTCCAATATTCAACTACCCATGGCACCCCGAGCAGCCAGGCAGCAGCACCCTCTTCCACGAGCCACCTCCACCGCACCAGTGACCCTTGGACCCACCAGCCCTACCTGTTCTTGGAGGGACAGATGAATGTCTGATATCTCAACCTGGGAGTCCTGCTTTCTAGGTACTATAATTTAATTTAAGCCATTTCTATTAATCTGTATATCATCACAAGGTTGTGGCCTACCAGCAAAGTCTTAGCATATCTACATCCGGCAATGGATCCATGGCGTCTCCTGACTCTGCTCTTCTTTCTCCCAGCATTCAGTCCAGTCCTCCCCACCTAACTAAGTTCTGCCCTATCAAGAGGCCAAGGCAGTTTCTTTATTAATTAATGGCAATCATAGCACACAGAGGGAACATCTAGGTCTTGTTCTCCCCACTGCCATCCATGGCACATCCAGTGACCAGGCAGCCGCACCCTCTTGCCTACTATCCTTGCCTGCAACTATGAACCACAGATCCATGGATCCACCTAAACCTGGAGAGACAGGTGAATATCTGATATCCTGGCTGGAGAGCTTTGTTCTTTAGGCCCTAGTCTCCTAACCCCCACCCATGACACCCCCAGCTATTGGAAGCCACACCCTCTCCTACCCACCATCCCCCACTGCAGCAGCAACCACGGGAACCACTGGATCCACCTACACCTAGAAGGAATCACAGGAATCACAGTCCCCAACTGCACCTGGAGGGGGAGCCACCACTATAGCTACAGACTCAACCTGTACCAATGGGAAAGAGATGGGCATAAGTAGTGAAAGAATACACTGAACAATATAAAGAACAATATGGCAGCACCAGAAATTATTGGTTCTACAACAGCAAGAATTGAATATCCCAACACTGATGAGACATAAGAAAATGACACTAAAAATAACTTTATAAAGATAATAGAGATTTTTAAAAAGGAAATGAAAAAATACCTTATAGAAATGAAGGAAAGGTCATACAAAAATTAGAAGAAATCAATAAATCTTGCAAAGAAAGCCAAAACAAACAAGAAAAAAATCAAACAAGTGAAGAAAACAGTCCAAGGTTTGAAAATTCAAATACTGGCAATAACAAAAACACAAACCAAGAAAATTTTGGAAAGGGAAAATCTGGGTAAATGAGCAGTAACTAAAAATATAAGAATAGCCCACAGAATACAAGAGATAGATGAGAGAATCTCAGGTGTTGAAGATACAATAGAAGAAATAGATTCATTATTCATGGAAAATGCTAAATCCACCAAATTCTTAATGCAAAACATCCTGAAAACTGGACCACAATAAAAAGGCCAAACCAAAGATTAATAGGGATAGAAGAAGGATTAGAATTCCATTTGAAAGACACAGAAAATAAATTTAACAAAACCATAGAAGAAAACGTTTCCAATCTAAAGAAGGATATGCCTATATGCCTATGAAGATACAAGAAGCCTACAGAACACCAAATAGACATGACCCAAAAATGTCCTCTCACCATATAAGAATCAAAACACTAAATATACAGAATAAAAAAGGAATACTAAGAGCTGTGAAGCAAAAGGCCAAGTAGCATATAAATTCAAACCTATCAAAATTACACCCAAATTTTCAATGGAAAATCTAAATGCCAGAAGGTCCTGGGCAGACATTCTGCAGACACTAAGAGACAATGGATGCCAGCCTAGGCTACCAGCAAAGCTCTCAATCACCATAAATGAAGACAACAAGATATTCCATGACAAAACCAGATTTCAACAGTGCCTATCCACTAATCCAGCCATAAGGTACTAGAAGGAAAACTCCAACCTAAGAAAATTAGCTACATCCACAAAAGCACAGGCAACAGATCACCTCACACAAGCAAACCCCAAAGAAGGAAAACACAGAAACACTACCATGAACACAACCAAATATAACAGGAATCAACAACCACTGGTCTTTAATATCTCTTATATCAGGGGTCTCACTTATCCTATAAAATGACTCAGGCTACCAGAATGGATACAAAAACATTACCATCCTACTTCTAAATACAAGAAACAATCTCAAACTCAAAGACAGACATTACCTCAGAGTAAAGGGTTGTGAAAAATTCTCCAACCAAATGTACCTAATAATCAAGCTGGTGTAGCTATCCTAATATCTAAAGAAATACACTTCAAATTAAAATTAATCAAAAGAGATGAAGAAGAACATTTCATATTCTTCACAGGAAAAACCCATAAAGATGAAGTATCCATTCTAAATATCTATGCCTTAAATACAAGGGCACACACACTTGTAAAAGAAACATTGTTAAAGCTTAAACCACACATCAAACCAGACACACTAACAGTTGGAAACTTCAACACCCCACTCTCACCATTGAACAGATCTAACAGACAGAAACTTAAGAGAAAAATAAGGGAATGTACAGTTGTTACTCAAATGGACTTACCAGAGACATCTATAGAATATTCTACCTAAACATAATAGAATGTACCTTTTACTCAGTGTAGTCAGAGACTGCTTATATTTATAAGCCACCCAGAACCAAAATGACTACACAGAAACTGTATTAATTATAACAGTGCTTGGTCAATCACTTAGGCGCATTGCTAGCTGGCTCTTATATCTTAAATTAAACCATATCTATTAATTTGCGCATTGCCAAATGGTTGTGGCCTACCTTGGTAAGGTTCCATCTGGTCTCCAGTGTCTGTCTCCTGCAGCAGCTACATAGCTTCTCTCTGACTCCACCTACTCTCTCCTCCTCCACTGCTTGGAATTCCTGCTTTGCCCTATTCTGCACAGCAATATGCCCAAAACAGCTTCTTTATTAATCAATGGTATTCGCAGCATAGAGAGGGGAAATCCTACATCAACTCAGCACCTCATGGAGCTTTCTCTAAAATTGACCACACATTTGGCAACAAAGCAAACCTCAACATATTTTTATATGCAATAATACCCTGTCAAATCACCATGACTTAAAGTTAGAATTCAACAACTGCATTAATTGCAGAAAACCTACAACCTTATGGAAATTGAACAATGACCAAAGGCAGGGACATCTGAGGAAACTGGCCAGAGCCAGTCACTTCCACCAGAGTGGGCCTGAACCAGCTATTTCAACTGGAGCAGGCTCAAGGCAGTGACCTCCATAGGATCAGGTACAAGGGAGCCACCCCTGAGGGAGAAGGCCTGAGCCAGAGACCTCTGCCTGACTAGGCATGAATCAATGAACTCTGAGGTAGAAAACCAGGGCAAGCAACTTCTGCTGGACAAGGCTGAGCCAGCAACCTCCACCAAAGCAGCTAAAGGCAGCAACCTCAGTGAAGGCAGCCCCAAGCAAGCAAACTCAATGGGTGTAGGACTGAGCAGACCCTGGTATGGCAGAGCAAACCAAGGGAGCTCTGAGTGACTTCTTGGAACATTGAGTGACCAATAGGGTGGCTGGAACCATGGCCCTGACTGCACCACAATAAGCAACTGCCTGAGTCTTTAATCTAGTGGCACCTGGAAGATTGATCAACAGAGACACAGCCCCAACTACACCAATCAGAGGAAAAGATAGGTAGACAGGGTAAGAACACACTCAATGCCACAAAGAACAACACGGCACCAATAAAAATCAGTGGCCCTACAACAACTAGACTTGAACAACCAAATATAGGTGAAGCAGAAGAAAAAGTCCTAAAAATAACTATAGGAGAAAGTTTGAGGTCCTAAAGAGAAAACAAAAAATTCCTTCAAGGAAATGGATGTAAAAAAACAAAAAAATAGAAAAAAATCAACAAATCCCTTAAAGAAAATCAAGAAAAAAAATCAAACAGATGAAAGAAACTATTCAAGAATTGAAAACCGAAATAGAGACAATAAAGAAAACACAAACTGAGAGCATTATAGAAATGGAAATGATGAGAAAATGATGAGGAACCACAAAAGAGAGTATAAATAGCAGTATTGAGAGATGAAAGAAAGAATCTCAAGCACTGAAGATACAATAGAGGAAATAGACTCATCAGTCAAAGAAAACATTAAGTCTAATAAAATCTTAATATAAAATATCCATGAAATATAGGATACCATGAAAATACCAAACAAAAGACTATTAGAGATAGAAGAAGGAGGAGTGCAACTCAAAAGCATGGAAAATATGTTCAACAAAATCATAGAAGAAAACTTTCCCAGCCTAAAGAAAGATATGCTTATGAAGATATAAAGCTTACAGAAAACAAAATAGACTGGATCAAGAAAAAATAATCCCCTTCCCACATGATAAAACAATAAACATACAGAGTAAAGAAAGAATATTAAGAGCTGCAAAGAAAAAAGGACAAGTGACATAAAAAGACAGACCTATCAGAATTACACTCAACTTTTCAATGGAAACAATGAAATCCAGAAGGTCCTGGGCAAGGGTTATGCAGACATTAAGAGACCACAGATGCCAGCCCAGATTAATATACCCAATAAAACTTTTAATCACCATAGGCAGAGAAAACAAGATATTCCATGACAAAACCATATTTAACTAATACTTAGCTGCAAACCCAGCCCTATACAAAGTACTAGAATGAAAACTCCACCCCAAGTAAGTTGGGTACATCCACAGAAACGTAGAAAATATATGATTTCACAGCAGCAAATCCCAAAGAAGGGAAAAGCACACACAATAATATTACCAACAATGAAAACTAAAATAACAGGAATTAGCAAAAACTGGTCATTAATATACTTTAATATAAATGGACTCAACTCACCTATAAAAAGACACAGGCTAACATATTAGATATGAAAATAGAATCCATCCTTCTTCTGCAAACAATAAGCACATCAAACCTCAAAGACATACAGCACTTCGTAGTAAAGGGTTGGGAAAAAATGGCAATCAAATGGACCTAAGAAAGAAGCTGGTGTAGCTACCCTAATATATAACATAGTGGAGTTCAAAATAAAATCAATCAAAAGAGATAAAGAAGTACATTTCATATTAGTGACAGGAAAAATCCATCAAGAGGAAATCTCAATACTGAACATATATGCACCAAATACAAGGGCACCCTCATATGTAAAAGAAACACTTCTAGAGCTTAAATCACACATTAAACCTCACACACTAATAGTGGGAGACTTCAGCGCCCCACTCTTTCCACTGGACAGGAGTATCAGACAAAATACCAAAAGAGAAATTAGGAAAATAACAGAAATTATGGCTACAATGGATTTAATAGACATGTATAGAATATTCCAAACAAATATAAAAGAATATACATTCTTCTCAGCACTACATGGAACCTTCTCAAACATTGATCATATACTAGGTAACAAAGCAAACCTCAACAGATACAAAAACAAACAAACAAACCTCTGGAAAACCCCATGTATCTTACTGGATCACCACGACTTAGAATTCAACAGTACCAATAATTCCAGAAAGCCTACAAACACATAGAAATTAAACACTGCTCAACTGAATCATCAATAAGTCAAGGAAGAAATAAAAAACTTCCTAAAATTTAATAAAAATGTTCACAGAACATACCCAAATTTATCAGACACAATGAAAGCTGTGTAGAGGAAAGTCCATAGCACTAAATGCCTACATAAAGAAGTTGAAATAATTCCATACTACTTCGTTAAGATAACACCTGAAAACTCTAGAACAAAAAGAAACAAACTCATCCAGGAAGACTATATAGCAGGAAACAATCAAATTGACCACATTGGCAAGGAGCCCACTTCCTAAATATAAACCCAGTAGCACAAACTCTGAGAGCAACAATAAATAAACTGGACCTACTGAAACTGAGAAGTTTCTGTAGGGCAAAAAATATGGTCAATTAGAACAAAACAGAAGCCTACAGAATGGGAAAAGATCTTCACCAACACCACATCTTACAAAGATTTAATCTCCAATAATATAAAGAACTCAAGAAACTAGAAACCAAAAATATCAAATAACCCAATTTAAAAAGTGGGGTAGAGATCTAAACAGAGAATTCTCAACTTAAGAAACTCAAATGCCCAAAAGACATTTAAGTAATTGCTCCACATCCTTAGCCATCAAAGAAATGCAAATCATAATGACTCTTACACATATCAGAATACTTAAAATAAAAAAAACCCACTGATGACAGCTTATGCTGGAGAGGATGTGGCATAAGGGGATCACTCCTCCATTGCTAGTGGAAGTGAAAATTTGTACAGCCCCTTTGGAAATCAGTATTAAGGTTTCTCAGAAAATAGGAAATTAGTCTACCTGAAGACCCAGCAATACCACCCTTGGGTATATACCCAAAGGATGCATAATCATGCCACAAGAACCCTGGCTCAACTATGTTCATAGCAGCATTATTTTTAATAGTTAGAAGGTGAAACCAACTTATGTGCCCATTAACTGAAGAATGAATAAAGAAAATGTACATTTACACAATGGAGTAATACTCAGTGGTTAATAAAAATGACATCTTGAAATTTGCAGTCTAATTAATGGAACTAGAAAAAAAACATACTGAGTGAAGTGATCCAGGACCAGAAACACAAACACTGTATGTCTTCACTCATAATTGGATATTAGGAATAAAACAAACCATACCCAAGTTACAATCCACAATCCCAGAGAAGCAATGTAAAAAGGGGGAACCTAGGAGGCACACACATTGAGGCTCCAAGGAAGGAAAATAGTTAAGATCTCCTAGGTAAATGGGAGGGAAGAATAAAGGAAAAGAGGATGGGAACATGAAGATGAAGATTGAGTTGAGGAAGGATGGAGGAGGAGAGCAATGAAAGAGATATATCTTGATAGAGGGAGCAATTGAGGGTTTAGGGAGAAACCTCATGTTAGAGAAATTTCCAAGAATCCACAAGGATGACACCAGCCTACACTTCTAGCAATAGTGAAGTTGTCTGAAAAGGCCTTCCCCTTTAATCAGACTAGTGCGTACCCTAATTGTCATCATAGAACCTACATCCAGTAACTGATGGAAGCAGATGCAGTGACCCACAGCCAAGCACTGGGCTGAGCTCCTGAAGTTCATATGAAGAGAGGGAGGAGAGATCATATGAACAAGTTGGGTTGAGAGTCCATTTGGAGAAACTTCAGAGACAAGATGACTCGGCCAGCCTAGCGGGAGCTTACAAACTCTGGACTGACATCTGGGGAAACTACATGGGACTGAACTAGACACTCTGAATGTGGGTGACACTTATATTGCTTGATCTGTTGATGGGTGGGGGTGTGGTTGGCTATGGCACTAGGACCTAACCAGGTTTTGGAACCCATTCCGTAAGGTGGGCTATCTTTCCTAACCTTGATACAGAGGTCCTGACTCCAGTTTGTATGCCCGACCTTGTTGACACCCCAAGGAAGGTCTTACACCCTCTGAGGAGTTAATGAAGAATGGGAATGGGAGGAAGTGGGAAGAATTGGACAAGGGCAGAAAAGGGGAACTGTGGTTGATATGCGAAAGGCAAAGTAATTTTTTAATAAAAATTATGAAAAAATGTACTTTAAGATTACACTCATCATTAATATACTTAATGTGAATACAATCCAAAAGAATAAGTTTATATCTCAACTTTATTTTGGTTGAAAAGAAACAAAAACACACACCAAATTTTATTTTCTTGTAATTTCTGCTTTCTGTATCAAACAGATAATTAAATATTGGTAAAATAATAAGATTTAAAGCAAATTTAACTTAAAATGTATGCATATATGTATCATTTTTCTAACTGAGTTCTCTATCCAAACTCATGTCACCTCATGAGGATTTCCTTACACGCTGGAAGTTATTTACAATACAATTTGTTTTCCTACAAAGATAAATTACTAAAGGTAAATGCTAGATTTTGTGACTTTACAAAATGCTTTTCTTTCATTTAGATCTTGACATTTTTCCCCCATTTATCAATAGTTGTACTTCCCGGACACTAATAATAACTGATAGTAAAGAAATAATAGAAAAGGCAATCAATTGGTGAAGATGCACATACCCCAACTTCCTCCAAGCACCATGAGACCCTCTTTGTTTTTCTTTCTTCTTTATGATCTTTCTAAATTTCTTCCTTCCTTCTTTCCTTACTTTTCATATGTTGTGTGTGTGTGTGTGTGTGTGTGTGTGTGTGTGTTTTACTGGGGATTGTAACTAAGATAAAGTTTTTAATTATATTATTTTTTAAATATTTATTTTGTATTTATTTCTTTGTGTATACTTGCATATCCTTGGAGACCAGAAGAGGATGTCAGATCCCCAGAGGCTGAAGTTAAGGGTGATTTCAAGCCACCTGCTGTGGGTGCTGGGAATTGAACTCAGATCCTCTGGAAGGGCCGCAGTGAGCCCTCTCTCTAGACCTCAGATAAAAATAAATTAACACTAGATAAATCTATCACTGAACTATGTTAGCAGCCACAGACATTTTTTAAATCAATATCTCAGAGAAAGTTTATTGAAACTCGAATAGTATTTTTCTTATGTTACCAAAACCACTCCCCCATCCTATTTTACTATATAAATTTGTGAATTAGAAGGAAAAAAAGCCAAGAAATGAAGGTCACTATGTTTAATTTTGATATTTTTAAGGATTTTCAGATATCTATTGTTTTGTTTTGTTTTGTTTTGTTTTTTTTGAGACAGGGTTTCTCTGTAGCTTTGGAGCATGCCCAGGAACTAGCTCTTGTAGAGCAGACTGGCCTCGAACTCACAGAGATCCATCCACCTCTGCCATCCAAGTGCTGGGATTAAATGTGTGTGCCACCACTGCCCAGCAAGGATTCTCAGATATCTTAAACGAAAATGGGTGAAGAATTCTTTAATTTTGGTTGAAAAATATTGGGAATCATTCCTCCTTTATATTGTCATAGACTGAGAGGGTCAAATCAATTAGATTCATGAAATTTATCAGGTTAACGTTCATACCTACCTACCTAATGCCACTAACTTAAATGAGCAACTTTCATTTTATGGAACACATTAGTCTTCATTAGTGAATGCCAGAAGAGTCTCTCTTAAAGTGCAGAAACAAAATTTTTACTTTAGCTCAAGAACAAAGCAATTCTATTAAAATTCTGCACTTGCCAAGAGATTTTGATTAACATTTGACATCAGTTTTGGGCTCTGAAGCATTTTAGTGGAGATTACTCAGGATTTAATATCTTGGAACACACACTTAAGTATATTACCTCAGAAGTCCTGCAGACCCTATAGTAGGAAGAGTCATATTCTAAAATATTAACTTGATTTAGTGCCTTAGAAACAGTGTTAGAAAGCATTGCTAAAAAGCAGACGTGGGAGTAGCAGATAGGATCCATTTGTTCTCCTCTAAGATTATTTAATTACTACCATACAGTTCCCCAATTCACTGGATAACAATCAAATTCACCCATTTAATTGTAGTTATTTAATGTGATTTATAGCTTGGAAATAGAATTCAAAATTAGGTAGTATATTCTCATCTGTCTCCAACCCTGCCAAAATGTATCATCTATTAAAGATTCTCGGTGCAATTTCTGCTTACAGTCATACTCCTAAATAAAGTGAAGCATTTTAAATAACAATTCGGTGGGTAACTATTCGATCTTATTGATAAGAATTATTGAATGACCTTATGAAATAATTCTGGTAAAAATAACTGTATGTTTAATAAAAACCCATCTGAATTGCTCTAGGTAATGAAATGTCTGAGACCTACTCATTTCGTGAATATCAAAATTAATGCAGTTTTTTTCCCTTGCTGCCAAAGTTTTAAATTCTCTGAAGCATCAAGAATATTGGAAATTGAGGTTGAGACAAGAAACCTGCCCAAGAGAAAAATAAAAATGGAATAGTAAAGTAAAATAACTTGATAGAAAAGGAAATATTTTATGTTTAATTTGTCATATTCAAAAAGGTTTTATAAAATATTAAACTCTTGTCTAATTTAAATTCATGTGAAGTTTCTTTGTCTACCTAATAAGGTACTACCTCTTCTGAAGAAACAAAAAAAACTCTAATGAGTAATTAGTATTAGTGTTTCTAGATATATTTTGCTCATTCAAAAGTAAATTGCACATTTGTGAATTATAATGATTATCACATAGTGTAACTTTCATGAATTTTGCTTCAAATTTTGTATCAGAAGAGTCTATTAACTATTTTTAAACAAATTGTACTTGGGAAGATAGGCTTCTTGAAACAAAGGAATAAAGTTCTCTATGTATATTACATCTTGTATGATAATTAAGAAAATATGGCTGAAGTAATTAAACATTAAAACTCAAAATTATCAAAGTCTTGTGAGAAAACAAGGGCATATGTTTTTATTAGTTTGGATTTAGCAATGAGTTCTTAACTTTGAAATAATCAAAAATACAGGATTAGGTCAAAGAAAAATCTATATACATAGATAGAATTCCCTGAAGGGTATACTTTTGTATGTTTGAAGTTCCAGGTCTAGTATGTAAGAACTTTCATGCTCTCACCATATCCTAATAAATATAAATGGAAAAACAACCTGAGAAACAAAGGACTCTGTATATATCGTGGTAACATAGTCACACTTTTTCCAACTCAGTCAGAACTAATTTTATCTGTCAGCGAAATGGGTTTCACTCACCACTGAGTAAAGAGGGTCCCACAGATACATAGAAATCTGTTTGCTAAAGTAAGAGAACAAGGGAGCTAAGGTTGGGTAGTGAATAAGAATTATAACTAAGAAAATGCTGAAAGTTCAGGGTAGTCAAGTCAGGTGAAAAGACCAAGGTGCTGGTGTTAGTGTAAAGGACACACACCCTGGAATTCTTCTCAGATTCTCTGACATGTTTTGACAATAATTATTGATGACAAGTTATTTTTGTTTCTCACAGTAAAAAAAGAAAATTAATGCTTTTTATACATTTCAGAGTATTCTATTTCTTTAAATGTGTCTGGCTTGGGAGAGAGATTATTCAATCTGAGATTAAATTTTAGTGACAAGTTGTTGGATATTTTTAGAACATACTTTAGGGAAGGGAAACACTAATATTCAGAAAAGTATATTTTGTTCATAATAAGCATTGGTTTTTAAAGAATGTAGATAAATTAGATAAATGGAGGCAACAAAAGAATAGATGTTATTTTTGTTGTTTGTTTGTTTTTTTCATCAAAACAAGGTTTCTCTGTGTGAAAGTTCTAGTTTCCTGGAACTAGCTCTTGTGGATTGAACTGGCCTCAAACTTATTGAGATACACCTGCTTCTACCTCCCCAATGCTAAAGACATGCACCACCATGGCTAGGCTAGACATTCACTATTAAAAGAAAGCAGTCAATCTGAGGATATGGTGCAATGCCCAATTCTAAGTTGATGGCATTTTAGGAATGGCAATATCACAGAAGTGAGAAAATTACCAGAAAATTTGGGGCAGGAAGAATTTGGGATAAGTAAAACAAAGAATTGTTTTAGGGTACTGAAATTTTGGTAGGATAACAAAAAGGTGAGCCATTTGTATCCAAAATGTATCCAACAGTTAGAGCTATCAGAATATATAATACCAAAAGCAAAACTTAATGTAACAATGGACTTTAGTTGAACACAATATGCAGATTTAATAGGTGAATAATGGTGGAATTTGGATGGGGAGAAGCGAGGGAGGTAGAGGTGGGATTGGGAGGAGTGGCAGGAGAGCAATTTGCAGTCAGGATGTATTGTATGAGAGAAGAATAAAAAAATTAAAAAGGAAGGAAATAATGTAAAACAGAGAATGTTGTTATAAAAGCTATAAAAAAAATCCCTACCCAATTTTTCTGTGAAAACAAAGTAACATTAAAGAAAAAAATCTTTGATTCATCAAAAGACGTAAGATCCAGAGTATAAAAGAAAGCAACACAAAAACAGAATGCTTGTTATCATATACTTGTTTAGGTTTTAACATTTATGTATTTAAAGAAAACCTTTAACTGTCAAGACAAAAATGTAAAAATAGGTCAGGTTAAATGAAAGGTCAAAGATTTAATAAACCTGATTTTAAGATGTACATCTTGCCAACATGGATACATGTTCGAATCACTAAGTATGAAAAAAAATGTAAATAAAAAATCACAATAGCATACGGCTTTACATCTATAATCACACAAGCAAACCTAAATGAATCAGAATAGTAAAGGTTGGAGAGAATTTGGACAAACAGGTACTTTTTTATACTATTGGTTAAAAATCTATAAGTAAACTCCCTCTGCATTTAGTACAGAACCTGCTTTACACTGAAAATTATTACAGTAAGATTGAGCTGCTCCACTTTTGAGTATTTATTTATGAAATGGTTGAGGGCAGGGTTTGGTAGAGGTTTTGCATGACCAATCATTACAGCTTTATTGCCAGTGGGCAAGAAATAGAAGGAATGGAAATATCTTCTGTTGTATAAGACCAAAGAGTTTGCCACTCATTCCCTATAGAATTTCACTCAGGGTTGAAGCTAAAGTATAGACTGTTACACTCTACAACCTAACAGCATTATACTGAGTAGCACAGTCTAGGCATAAAAGAAACCTCTAAGAAGTCCACTTGCTTGTATTTGGCAGCTATCATCAAATTAACTGAAACACTCAAAACTACTTCATTTTCTTTCCCAAAATCTAGTTAGAGAAAAAAAAAGAGAGCAAAATTTCTTTCAAAGGTATGGCATTCCCATTTTTTGAGTTTACTACAAGTAAAGATCAATTTCACAACAATGAAATGCATTTAACCAAACACCTTAAAGAAGGTTTAGATGTGGCAAAAGTACATGTCTTTATATTTCATGTCAAAAGAAAAACTGAGAAAAAGGCAATGAGAAAGCTTCAGTGTGTGACACTTCTACCCCTGTTGTATGAGTCCTAACCCTACAAGAGTGACATTAATCTATTCATGAGGACAGAGCCTTCATTAATCTACTAATTCATTCATAAGAGCAGTTCCCACATTAATCTATTCATGAGGTTGGAAGGATTACATTTCTATCACATGAATAATATGATATACACATTCTATGTTGTTCTAGAATGAAAGGGTCAGGAAGGAGGGAGAAATCTGCCAAGACTGACTAAGTAGATGGTGCCCTGAAGTAAAAGACAAGAGAAAAGCACTTTACTTTAAGGTAATGAAAGTACATGGAACTTTCAAGCTTTGTTGTTTATTTTGCATCACAAGAAAGAGTGGAATTGATCATCAGATTTGTTGAAACAGGGATCATTAGATTTTTGTCCTTATAATTTCTTTTGTTCTTAAGAAAAGGCGATGCCAACAATTAACAGTCAATGGCTCTCTGGGAAGGATGGGCTTTGTCAGTACCTCTTCCATCCATGATGAGATGTTGAAGGACTCGTCATGATGATATGTTGAAGAAGCTGTCCATTACAACTGTGTACAAAATTGGAACCTCAAGTATCTTCCAGAAGAGAACATTTCTTCACATCTATCTCTGCCTTTCAGGTCTCCTAAGTTCACCCGTTCCCCATCCCTGTGCTGTCCTCCAATCTTTGTGGGTAGATATTAGGTGTTAGGGTTGAATGATTAGCATTTGCCTATTCTCCAAACTTTTCCTAGACATGAGTCTCTGTTTTTAACTTCATCCTCTGAAAAATTAGAACTGTTAAGAATGACATTTCCCAAATATGAACAGAATGAACATTACCAAGGGAATTTTTATTGTTGATGAAATATTTGGCTGTACAAGCCAAATGAACACATTTATTTTGTAGGAAAAATGAAGCAGTAGCTAGGTGAATATTTGAGGCCTTGTGGAAAGCACTTGAAGTCTGAATGAAGGTGTATTGTTTAACAGGGCTACAGCTATGTTAAGTGCCAACATCTCAGACATTGCAAAGCTTTCCTTGGGTTAATAACAATTGCTTCCTCTAGTCTGAATATGAATGTTTATGAAAGTGTGACCAGAGTGTGCAAAAACTATCAACTGCAACTTTCTCCTGCCACCAACCCCAAGATACTTACGGCCTGACACTGCCACAGACTGCTACATAGATCGCCTACCTGTGGCCACACTGCGTTATGTGTATTAGACATGCAGAGGTTCTGGTTTGTACCATAGTTGGTGCCACTTTTCTAGAGTGCACACAGCCCTCCTGATTGCAGCTTGTCTTTACATGGATCTGTGTGTCTGCACTTTATTTTTTCCCTTGCTGTACATAGGCAGGTTCCTAGAACCTGCCCATAAAGGATACAACAGGCCATGAAGTTCCATTTGTCTAGATTTATGTTATTTTGTTTTCACTCATTTGTGAAATACTGTACATCCAATCTTCCATGCTTGAGCAAATATAAGCTGTTACATTTTCTGCAGCTAAGTATCTTATAGAACTGCAGTTTTACAGAACACAGTCATAGCCAGGATATTGACAATGACCTAGATAAGTCCAGAATATGTCCAGCTCCACAACAATTTCTCTTATTTATGTATCCTGTCTCCTTGTCTCCTTGTAGTTCTCTTCTTAATCTGTAGTTTCAAATAATTTGTTCTCTCCTTTTATCACTGACTGATATAATTACCTATATTCCATCTGTTTTTGCCCATTGGTGTGATGCTATGGCAGAATGCATTACTTATATTTCAAGTATTGTATCAGTAGGAAGCAAAACTCACTGAATGTTTAATTATTTTTATCTAGTTTTGAATTTTATTTCATAATAAGATAGAAGAAACCGTGTGGTCCTATTTCTGAAAGACATGGACCCACAATATTGTGTGATGTATGTGACAATTTTCCAGTTTTCAAATAAGGTGTCACAAAAGATGACTGAGTATATTTTCTTTTGATAATATTTAGGAAACACTATACATAGTTTAAAATGTTTTCTTACTTATATTCCATTCACCGCCCCCCCCCTGCGCACAGGTTTATTCACCATATTATGTAAAGATTTTTTCCATTTTACATAACAGAGACAGTTGACCTACCCTCCCTCCTCCCACTTTCCCCACTTTCCCTCCACCCAACACCCATGTTGAGGGCTCTACCACTCAGTTCCCAAACAAATCACACCCAGAAGTTTATTCTTACTTATGAATGCCTGGCCTTAGCTTGGCTTGTTTCTTGTCAGCTTTTCTTTAACTTAAATTATTCTGACTCTATTTTGCCTCTAGGCTTTTATCTTTCTCTATTTCTGTATACCTTTCTTTACCTCTTTCTCAGTGACTGGCTGTGTAGCTGGGTGGTTGGCCCCTTATGTTCTCCTCTCCTCATTCTCTTGCTCCTTCTCCTCCTTGTTTCTCCTTCTATCTATATGCACTGCCTGTCAGCCCCACTTATTCTTGCTCCTGTCTTGTTATCGGCCATTAAACTCTGTATTAAACCATCAGGTGTTTTAGGCAGGCAAAGGATCAGTGCTTTACAGAGTTAAATGCAGCAAAACAAAAGCAACATAGCATAAATAATATTCTACAACACACCATAGAAAGGGGAAGGCCTCCCATGGGGAGTCACCCAAATCTGTCATATCAAGTTGAGGCAAGAGCAAGTCCCCTCCCCGTATAAAGACTGAGCAAGGTAACCCTCCATAAGGAATGGACTTAAAAACCCAGTTAAAGCTGATCATGATCCTACTGTCTGC
Source organism: Bramus lutescens (assembly GCA_001685075.1). Classification (NCBI taxonomy): domain Eukaryota; kingdom Metazoa; phylum Chordata; class Mammalia; order Rodentia; family Cricetidae; genus Bramus; species Bramus lutescens. The sequence continues at coordinate 19,778 of LOEQ01010249.1, read as the reverse complement.
CCCACAGACTTTCCAAGCCACAGAAATGTCACCCACATTCAAACGGCCTCGTTCAATCCTATGTAGGCTACCCAGGTGTCAGTCCAGAGTGAGTGAGCTCCAACTAGCTCAGGTCAGCTGTTGCTGTGGGTTTCTCCATCATGATCATGCCTCCTTCCACTCTTCAGCTGGACTCCTGGAGTTCAGTCCATTGCTTAGCTGTAAATTCTATGAGCTTAAATGTAACTAGATTTATGTTGAGGTCTCTGATACAATTAGACTTGAGTCTAATTGTATAAATAAATAAAAAAATCAAAATCATATAAATAATTTAAATAGGCCTTTCACATGGACACATCCAGTAATACCTGCACCATTTGTTTAAGATCCTTTTTCCCCCATTGTACAATTTTGGCTTCTTTGTAAAAAATCAAGTGTTCATAGGTCTGTGGATAATTGTCGAGGTCTTTGTTTCAATTTCATTGATGCCACTGGGAAGCAGAAATAGATAAGTTCTCCTGAGTAAACTGAGAGGGGGGGGTAAAGGAAGGATGGAGAACAAGGGGGAAAGAGAACATTAGTGAAGGGGCTGGTTGAGTTGGGGGAGCGACAGAAAGGGAGAGCAAGAGCAGAGATATATTGATAGAGGAAGCCATTATAGGGTTCCGGAGAAAACTTGTGCTAGGGAAATTCCCAGAAATCCACAAAGATGACCTCAGCTAACACTCCAAGCAATAGTGGAGAAGGTACCTGAACTGACCTTCCCCTGTCAGTTCAGGCACCCTCTCCCATCACGGATCTTCATCCAGGAACTGATGGACACAGATCCTACTTTCACTATCACTACACACAAAACTCAAGTCTAATTGTGTCAGAGACCTCAACATAAATATAGTTACATTTAAGCTCATAGAAGAGAAAGTAGGAAGTAGGTTTGAATGACCTGGCACAGGCGACAACTTCCTAAATAAACACCAGTAGCACAGACATTGAGAGAAACAATATTTGGGACCTCCTGAAACTGAGAAACTTCTGTATGGCAAAGACACTGTCAATAACATAAAATTCCACCACACAGAATAAAAAAATCAAGATAGTATAAATAATTTAAATAGGCCTAATATGCCCGAGGAAGCAGTTATTTAAAGTCTCCCTACCTAAGATACTGCAAGGCCAGATGTTTTTAACACAGATTTTTACCAAGCTTTCAAAGATCTAATAGCAATTCTCTTCAAATTATTTCACAAAAAAGAAACAGAAGAAACTTTGTCAAATTCATTTTATAATACCACAGTTACCCTAATACCCAAACTGTCCAAAGAATCAACAAAGAAAGAAAATTATAGACCATTTTCTCTTATGAACATGGATAAAAATATTCAACAGCAACTGACTTATCCAAAACAAGAACACATCTAAAAGTCTGTTCATCATGATCTAGAGTGCTTCATCACAGAGATGTAGAGAAGTTTCACTGTACAAATATCTGTCATTGTAATCCACAATATAAGAGTCTTGATGAGATCAGGGATACAAGGGGCATACCTATAAGAACAAGTTGATAGCCAACATGAGAAAGTTAAAACAATTCCAAGAAAATCAAGTACAAGAAAAGGCTGTCCACTCTCCCCATATCTGTTGAATATATTGCTTGAAGTTTTAGCTAGAGCAATTAAAGGAGATCAAGGGGACATAAATTAAAGAAGAAGTCAAAGTATTGCTATCTTTGGTCAAAGTATTGCTATCTGTGGATTATGTTATAGTATACATAATCAACCCCGAAATTATTACCAGGGGACTCCTACAGAGGATAACCAACTTCAGAAAAGTTAGAGAATAGAAAATAATCTAAATTAAAAATCAGCCAGGCAGTGGTGGCTCACAACTTTAATCCCAGCACTTGGGAGGCAGAGACAGGTGGATCTCTGTGAGTTTGAGGCCAGCCTAGTCTACAAGAGCTAGTTCCAGGACAGGCACCAAAGCTACACAGAGAAACCATGTCTTGAAAAATAAAATAAAAAATAAAAAATCAGTAGTCCTCATCTATACAAATGATAAACAAGCTGAGAAAGAAATAAGTGAAACAACAACCTTCACAATATCCATACATACTGCAAAACTACTTGTGGTATGTTTAATCAAGTATGTTAAAGATGTGTATGACAAGTATATCAACTCTTTGAAGAAAGAAATTAGAGAGGATATCAGAAGATGGATAGATCTCCCATACTCATTGATTGGTAGGATTAACATAGTAAAAATCATACCAAATCCAGTCTGCTGAGTAAGTGTAATTCCCATTAAAATCCCATCACAATTTTTTACATACTTGAAAGTAAATACTCAACTTTATTTGTAGAAACAAACAAACAAACAAAAACACAAGATAGCTAAATCAATCTTGTGGGAGGGAAGAGTTCCAAAGGTATCACCATCCCTTATTTCAAACTCAATAAAAATCACATAGTACTGACATAAAAAAAACTGGTGAATCAATGAAATCAAATTGAAGACCCAGACATAAATTCATACAACTATGGACACCTGAATTTTTGACAAAGAGGTCAAAATTATACAATGGAAAAAAGAAAGCATCTTCAATAAATGGTGCTGGTATAACTGGATGTCAGCACGTAGAAGAATGCAAATAGATTGATATCTAGCACTCTGCACAAAACCCAAATCCAAGAGTACAAAAGATCTCAACAGAAAAACAGATATACTGAGCATCATAGAAGAGAAAGTGTGGAATAGCTTTAGCAAAGGAGACAATTTCCTGAAGAGAAGAACGGTAGCACAGACACTGAGACTGACAATAAGTAAATGGGACCTCCTGAAACTAAGAAGGTTCTGTAAAGCAAAGGACACTGCCAATTGGACAAAACAGCAGCCTACAAAATGGGAAAGTTTCTTTACCAACCCCACATCTGACACAGGGCTGATTTCTAAAATATGTAAAGAACTTAAAAAACTAGGCAGCAACAAACTAAATCATCCAACTAAAAAAATATGGTACAGGATCCTGAACTATAGGCTTGCTGCCCTTTGTTTATGATTAGTATCCACTTATAAGTGAGTACATACCATATTTTTTTTGGTCTGGGTTACCTCACTCAGGATAATGTTTTCTAACTCCATCAATTTACATGAAAAATTCAAGATGTCATTATTTTTTTACTGCTGAGTAGTACTCTAATGTGTAGATGTGCCACACTATCTTTATCCATTCTTCAGTTGAGCACCTTTGGACTGAGCTCCCAAGAGCCAGTTGAAGAGTGGAAGGAGTGAGAGTATGAGCAAGGAATTCAAGACCATGAGGGGGTCATCCACTGAGACAGTGTGCCTGAGCTAATGGGAGCTCAACAACTCCAACTGGACTGGACGTGAACAAGCATGGGAACAACCAAGCCCCTCTGAAGGGGGTTGACAGTTGGGGCAGACTGAGGGGCACTGACAGTGACACTGGGATGAGTCTCAATTGCATACACCTGCTTCATGGAATCTATTATCTTTGGATGTAAACCTTGCTCAACCTAGATGTAGTAGGGAGGGCCTTGGACTCTCCAGAGGGCAGGGTGCATGGCACTACCTTAGTGTTGGAGGGGTGGGGTGGGAGGATTTGTGGAGGGAGAGGGAGGGGAGTGGGAGAAGGGGAGGGAGTGGGAATTTGGATTGGTATTTTTTAAGTAATAATAAAATAAAATTTTAAAAATATGGTACAGATCTAAACTTGGAATTCTCAACAGAGGAATTTCAAATGTCTCATCAGCATGTAAAGAAATGTTCAACATCTTTGACCATCAGGAAAATTCAAATTATTATGATTTTGAGATTTCATTTTATACCAGTTAAAATTGCTAAAACCAAAGGCACAAGAAACAGCTCATGTTGGAGAGGATGAGGAGCAAGGGGAACACTCATCCATTGCTTGTGGGAGAGCAAACTTGTACAGTCACTTTGTAAATCAATTTGTCAGTTTCTCAGAACACTGGGAATCCATCTAACTCAAGACTGAACTATACCACTCTTTAGCATATACCCAAATAATGCTCCATCACTTGCTCAACTACGTTCATTATTACTTTATTTGTAATAGCTTGAACTTGGAAACAACCTGAATTTTACTCTACTGAAGAATGGATAAAGACAATGCAGTGCATTTACACAATAGAGTATTACTCGGCTTTAAAAAGACAATGACATCATGATTTTCAGGCAAATATATGAACCTAAAAAAATTACCCTGAGTGAGGGAACCCAGACACACAAAGACAAATATGGTTGTACTCACTTGTAAGTGAGTACAATAGGATCTCCCTGGGAAGGTAAAATAGAAGAGATTTTATGGATGGACTCGGGGAGAATAGGGATGGAGACATGAGGGATCAGGTCATAGAGACATAAACAGGAAGAGTAATAAAAGAGAAGACTGGAAAGTAGAGGTATTTCGAAGTCAGGTAGAAAACTGGTGCATGGAAACTTCCAGAAATCTACAAAGATGACACCAAATAAAACTCCCTTCAGTATGGAGTTTCCAAGCCTGAACTAGCTATCTCCTGTGACCAGGCAAGACTTCCAGTGGAGAAATTAGACACCAACTGAGCCACACAACCGTCGACCTAGAGTCTGTCCTGCCTATGGGATGTGTTTGGATAAGCATGGCACAGAGACTGAGAGATTTGCCTGGTCATGCCTGAGATACGTACCAGTGGAGTAAGCCCACCACTGACACTTCTTGGAAAACCAGGGACCAGAGACTGGATAGCCCAGAGCCCTAGGATAGAACCAAAAACAACCAGAGAAAAGAATGTCAATATAATCATGTCCAATTATATTCTACTCTACTCATAGATTGCTGCTTAGCCCAAATGTCATCAGACAGGCTTCATCCAGCAATTTATAGACCCACAGCCAAACATTATGCGTAGCTCAGGGAATCCTGTGAATAAAATGGAGGAAGGATTGTAGTAGCCAGAGGGGTGAAGGACATCACAAAACAAAACAAAAAACAAACAAACAAACAAAAACACACACAGAATGAATCAACCTGGGCTCATAGGAACTCTTAACTGACAACCAGGGAGCCTGTATGGGACTGACATAGGCATATATGGGATAGTTATGTTGCTTGATCTTCTACTGGGACACCTAGCAGTTGGAGCGGGGGCGTTCTCTGACCCTTTTGCTGTCTTTTAGGACCCCATTCCTCATATTGCCTTGCCTTGCCCAGCCTTACTACAAAGGAGAGTTTTTCATCTTACTGTAACTTGATACGCCATGTTTTGTTGATATCCATGGGTGCCCTGCCTTTTTCTGAACATAAATGAAGGAGAGGAGTTGTGGGGGTAGAACTGGGAGGAGAGGAGGGAGGGGAAACTGTGATCAGGATGCAAATAAATAAGGATTTGTAGGATAAATAAAAAAAGAAAAAAGAGGAAAAGTAAGAAAAATAGTAAACAAAATGTACATGCACAGCCATACACATAAATAAGTGGAAGTCCAACAGTGAAGCAAAGTGTTCATGATTTGAATTAAGAATGCAAATACAAACTCTTGTGTTCCTTTTCATAGTTAAGGTATAATGGACAAATGGACTGCTATTTAAGTTGGAGAGTCCTGACTGTAAATGGAAATACTGTGATACTGCTCATCAGAATGCTGTGATAGCCAGACAGTGGTGGTACAGACCTTTAGTCCCAGCGCATTGGAGGCGGAGATGGGCAGATATCTGATTCCAAGGCCAGCCTGTTGTAACATAAGTTTCAGGACAAGCAGTGCTAAACAGAGAAACCCTGTCCGGAAAAAAAAGAAGAAAAAAAAACCACGACAAAACAACAAACAACAAAGAAAATATGTTTGTATCTATTACAAAAACCATACAAATGATTTAGCACCTAAATGCTTAGGATGCTATGAGATAAAAACGTAACAAATCTAGCAGTGTGTGTTTAAGAGATGTAAATGTTTGTCAGTAAATTAGAAATCAAAATTACAGCGTGATGTAAAAGGGTCACCATAGCAATACTGGAGAAGTTTTAATTCTATCATGCCAGAAAGAAGTTGTTTAGGATATTGCTGTACTAAGGGATAATTTTATTGGCATGTGCATACTGCATCGTACTTTGCACCCTATATCAATACATGCAGACCCCCACAACAAAATTCTGAAGCCTTTGGTAGGCATCTTTCTGATTATTACTTGAAATAGGTATTATTGAAGATTTATGCAACTAACAAATGAAGTAGCAAGGAACATATTAGAATATAGCTCTGGAAATGTCAGGCTGCTTTTCTTCTCTACTCCATAAACCCTGTATTTAATTCATCCTCTCATTATATGACAATTGGGAGGGAGGGATTAAGTTAATTATTTTAATCCTTATTACTATGTTTGTCAGGGTATAGTATGTTAGGCAGACTATTACTGCAAGTTTCAGTGTGTTAATTAATTACATACACAAGGAGTTTTTTGGATGTATTTACTTATTTTTTGTTATTTTTTTTCCTGGTGACATTTTTGTTGTTGTTAAACTGTGGTTTGTGTCTCAGCTGTCACTCAAAGAATTTTCCAGTAACTTTGATTTAAAGAACTTTTTAACATTGATCACCAGGAAAAGTCATGAATGGAACCTACAGAAGTGAAGGGTATTTATATAAATTTGCTTTTTATTTAAAACAGAAAATGACTAAAAGAGTTTTTACTTTTTAAGTGATTTGTCTAGTTTTTTTCATTGAAAGTAGATATTTTTCATAGTATATATTTTGATTATAGTTTCTCTTCCTCCAACTCCTTCAAAATCTTCCCCATCTTTCTCCCAGATCCTCCCCACCTCTCCATCCACAACCACACTCATCTCTCTTGGGAAACAAATAGGCATTTAGATAATAATAACAAACTAAGATAAAGCAAACCACAAAACTAGAATATGGTAAAACAAACAAACAGAAGGAAACAGAAAAAAAAGCATTAGAAACACAGACAGTTTCAAAGAGGATTTTATTGAAATTTCAATTTTGTGTTAAGAAAACATCTTCAAAATTTGGAAAACTTGGCTTGCATACTAACTATTTTTCTCCTAATTTAAGGATATCTTTATTTACAAGATACAAATGTTTCATATTTAACAAGAAGTCAATTATTTAATTTTACACTGTTTTCAATTATCTGCCCTTATGATCAAATACACAGATGTTATATTCTATATACACTATGTTCAAGTATTTTATTTTCAGACCACTGGAAAATTGGGTGTTTTGTTCATACTAGAGTCAACTATAATATTCTCATATGCCCTTTCAAACTTCACCACTAAGTCAAAAAAATCAAGGTAATACTTATTTTTAATACTTATCTCTTTAAAAATGACATACCAATTTGGTTTTATATATGAATGGTACCTATGATATATATGAACCCTAATATACCATAATATACAATGCAGTTCTGTCATCACAATGGGCTGTATGCCATCTTTGTTCCCAAACTTGTCTCTACTTTGTGTTTAGTATTCACCTATTTAAATTCTCATTTTTGATCATCAGTTAATTTTATTTGGAGAAGAATGTGGTTACATAGTTCCACATCTCTTTAGATACATGTATGTACATGCTTTTCCTCAAGAATTAAAATTATTAATGTCTTTTATAAGATGGACTAAGCTGAGTAATGTAACATGGAGGGCCTGCTTGTTGGGGTTTCTGTTCCGCCTGATAAACCACAGCTGGCAAGCCCCAAAGAAAATCACACAGAGATCTCCATAAGTTGTAAAACTGATTGGCACATTAGCTCAGGCTTCTTGTTAACTCTTTTAGCTTACATTAATCCAGTGTTCTTATCTATGTTAGCCACATGGCTTGGTACCTTTCTCAGCTGGTTAGATTGCATCTTGCTTCTTCCATGGTCTGGGCAGGACTGGAGGAATGGGCTTCCTCCTTC
>LOEQ01010248.1:29259-40882 GCA_001685075.1 Bramus lutescens | reverse complement strand
CAGGAAGATCCTAGGAACCCATAGTCGCTAGTCTACACAAGCCCACAAGCTTTGGGTTCACTAAGAGACCATCTCAAAAGATAAGATGAAGAACAATAGAGGATCTCACAGAAWGTTGACCTTTGACCTCCACCTGCATGCACATGGGTGAGTGTGCACACATACACGCTTGTGCATATACACAGAACAAATGAATAAATACTATTTTTAAAGTGAAAAAATGCTAAGGAAAATGACTGCCTGCCCATTTAAAAATAACCCCTGTCTTAGCAAACTCTTGTTGTGGCTTGTTTAAGTACACCAAGAAACAAATAAATCAATTTGCTATCAGATATTCTACTAAAATCACCAAATTCACTGCTGAAATCATGTTATTATCTTACTCTCTATTTTTAGTCTTAAACATGTGCCATATTTTAATCACAATAATCCATAAATGGTATGTGAAATATTCCTTGTATCTACTGATGCTAAAAAAATATTATGAAATACAATGTTTCAAAACATTATTTGCTTTAAGTATAAAAATATAAGAGAATCTAAAACCTGCTAATATTCATAAATACAGATTTTTACTACTTTTTAAAAATTTATTCAATTTTTAAAAAATGTCAATCCAAGTTCCCACTTTCTCCCCTCCTCCCATTTCCTCCACAAACCCTTCCATCTCACCTCCATGCAGTCCTCAGAGAGGGTAAGGCACATTGCTTTGTTGAAGGTCCAAGGCCTTACCTACTATATCTAGGCTGAGTAAGGTATGCATCCAAAGAGAATAGGTTCCCAAAAAGCAAGTACAAGAGTAAGGACAAATCCCTCAGTCTGCCCCAGCAATTGAAATGTCAACCACATTCAGAGGGACCAGCTTGATCTTATGCTTATTTCTTCCCAGTCCAGCTGAAGCTGGTGAGTTCCTATTAGCTTAGGTAAACTGTTTCAGTGGGTGAAACCATCATGATCTTAACCTCTTTTCTCATCTTCTCATTCCTTCTACTCTTCAACTGGACTTTTGAAGCTCAGTCCAGTGCTCTGATGTGGGTGTCTGCCTCTGTTTTCATCAATTGCTGGTTGAAGGTTCTATGGTGATATTTAAGATATTCACCAGTCTGACTACAGGGCAAGTCAGGATCAGACCCTATCTCCTCTATTGCCTACAGTCTTGGCCGAGTTCATCCTTATGCATACCTAGGAATTTCCCTAGAGTCAGGTTTCTGCTAACCCTATAATTGCTCCCTCAATCAAGATGTCTCTTTCCTTGCCGTCATCTCTGTCATTCCTCCAGCTCTACTATGCCATACCTTCAAGTTCTCAACCCTCCCGTTCTGCCCTCCTCTTCCCCTCTTAGCCTCCCTTCTTCCCAAATCCCCATGCTCCCAATTTTGTCGGGTAAGCTTGTCTGTTTCCAATTTCCAGGTGGATCTATATTTGTTTTTCTTTGGATTCACCTTATTACTTAAATTCTCTGCAATCATGAATTACAGGCTCAATAGACYTTGTTTATAGCTAGTATCCACTTATGAGTAAGTACATACCATATTCATCTTTTTGGGTCTGGGTTACCTTATTCAGTATAGTGTTTTCTTATTCAATACATTTGCATGCAAAATTTAAGATGTCATTGTTTTTTTTTTTACCTCTGAGTAGTATTCTAATGTGTAAATGTACCTCATTTTATAAGCAGGAAGCAGCAAGTAGGCCTGATGAGCATTTTTGAAACCTCAAAGCCTCCTTACAGTGTCATATCTACAACAAAGTCACACCTTCTAGTATTTTCTACATAGTCTCCTAAATAGGAAACAAACGTTCAAATATATTACCCTGTGGAGGCCATTCCTATTAAATCCACCAAATATATCAGTCATAATCCCCACAACATTCTTCATAGAAATAGAAAAATAATCTAAAATTCATATGGAATAAGAGACTATCTTGAGCCAAAAGGTATATAACAGAAATCTTATAAGACAAAAAAATATAGCGCTGGGATAGCAACAGAAATGTAGACCAATGGAATGAAACAGAAGAAACCAATAGTGTACATATAAATAGTACATATAAATCTGTCAAAATTGCTAAAACCATCACGGGGGAAGACAGTTTTTCCAATGAATGATGTTGGAAAATTGAATGTCCCCAGATAGAGGCATAAAATTAGACCCATGTTCTGACTAGTTTTATGCCAACTTGACACAAACTGGAATCATCAGAGAAAAAAAGAGCCAAAACTGTGTAAAATAATTCTCTATAAGGTGAGCTGTGGAGAAGCCTATAGTACATTTTCTTAATTTGTGATTGATGGTTTAGGACTCAGTCAAAAATGGGTGGGGCTACCCCAGGCTGGTGGTCCTCTGACCATCTACTGAGTTAGCCGTGTGAGCAAGGTAGTAAGCAACATCCCTTCATGGGAGTTGTTCCCATGTCCAGGTTATGGCCCTGTTTGAGTTCCTGTCTTGAATTTTTGGATGATGAATATAGATATGGAAGTGTAAATGGAATAAACATTTTCCTCCCTGACTTGGTTTTTGGTCATGTAACTTTGTCACAGCAAGAGAAACCCTAACTACAACAATTCATCTATAGAATCCTGTATGAAAATAAACTGTGAAACTTCAATGTGGAACCCAAAATGCTGAAGCTTCAAGAAGAAAACATAAGCAATTAAAACAAAATATGGTATCAGGAAAGGACTTTCTGAATATGATTCCATTTCCTTAGGAATTAAGATCAACAAATGAAAGGTGGTCTTAACAAGAGAATATTCAGCCATGTGAAGAATAAAACCACAAAGTGGGAAAGAATCTTTAATGGCTATTCATCTTATACTGGATTAATATTCATAATATTAAAGAACTCTAAATAAAAAGTGAAAGTAAATAAAATTTAACAGTATTTTAGACTGAACAGAGAATGTTCAAAAGAAAAAGTGGTTTAAACCATCTCAAAAAGTGTTCATTATCTTTAGCAATTTAGAAAATACAATTTAAAACAGCTCTAAATATTCATCTTACCTGAGTCAGAATAGTACTACTACTAATAATAATGATAATAATAAAAGACTGACAATCACTTTCAGGATTTGGGAAAAGTGAAAGCCTTTAATCACTGTTTGTGGTACTATGAAATACATCAGACTCCTATAAATCAGTTTGGGAAAGTCTCAAAAAACACATCCCTAAAACCATAAATAGAAGCACTAAGAATAATATATTTTATATTATTGTGTACATTTATTAAATACATATACATACATTTATAATTAAATATAAAAGCCATAAATTTTAGAAGTTTGAACAACATAGGAGGAATTGGGTGGATGGTGGGGAATGATGTAGTTATTTTTAATTTAAAAGAAAATAAATTAACAAACAAGTTAAAAATAAACATATAATAATAAAATATTTGTCATTTATTATGATATTATGACTGAGTTGCTCACTGATATGAGTCATATATCTAGTACACTAGGCTTATTCTCAAGATCATAGACCTACCAATTTATTTTTATTTTTTCCATTTCTATTTTTACATGGTTAGCATTTGTTTACAAATCAGTCTGCCCTCGCATCAGGCAACAACATATATATATATGACATTTTTTATCAGGAGAAGAGTGAACTCTGTGAATCTCAAGAACGTTCACAAATAAAAAATACATTGCTAAGATTATTTGCATTTGTAAGCAATTGCATACTCTCTATAAACCTTTTTAGCTGTTGTCTTCTGTACCTTTCTAGCAAGAATCATACCATTTATTAATAAACACCTGAGTATAATTTTTTTGTAACCCAATGTGTGATATAGTAATTCCTTTCCAGCCAAAGACTTTTTTCTCCTAATCAAATTCAATCATTTGTGTGTGTTTTGAAATGCTTCCTAAAAATATACTTATTTTGATTTATGAAAAATGTGCGACATGATCTGCAAGTGCAATTTCATAACTCTTATATAAGCATGCTTTTCCAATTTAAAATCAAGATTACAGTTAGAAATAGCAGAATAGAATAAAAAGCATTCTAAGTTTGTAAATGCTGTGAATTCAATTCTTAGCAAAGAAAAACAATAGGACCCATTTAAGAACAGTTCTCTCTTTTGTGATCATACAGTAAGGGGAAAATATATCCTTACTGAGTGAAACTAATATAAATCTGGATTATATTTTTCTAGTTTTTGTTAACTTACCTTGTAAGAATCTAAACTGGAAAAATAATGGGAACCAATCTAAATTTTTGATAGTCATATCATGTTTTTTTTTTTAATTTTTAGAATTTTAACAATTTGTCCACTTACTGTTTTATTGTCACTAAGCTATAAATTCACCCTTTTTTTCCACTAGGTGAAAATGAATCAGACTTCTCCAATTATTCAGTTAACACCTGGCAATGGAAGTTTTGTCAGTAGACACTTTGGAAGACATGAAGAATATCAAATTTTATGTCTTGTTATTCTACTATTTAGGAACTCTTCCAGTATATGTAGGATTCTCCAACAGTGGGTCACTTTAGTACTCATAGTTTTGACCAGTCTGGTCCTGGCCATTCTGGAGGGCCCAACAACTACCAAACAGTTGGTCCCCTTAGGGAGTGGCTTTGTGTCAAATCCTGTCTGATCTGTATTTCCCCATAAGCTGCTTTCCTTATACCATAGAGCACATTTCTCACAAATTCACCACAGCTATTCCCAGGCTCATGTTTAAGTGAAGAAATGCTTTTTCCCATAGAGTCTCCTGATATATTCAGTTGATGGAGATCTTTCCTGGGTACTTTATTTTACTCCATTTGTCAATACGACATGTTGATCTGTTTTTTTTATACTCAATGAACTTAATTCAGTAGCTTAATACATGTGCTTGAATATGGATACTCAAGGACTTGGTTAGAGAACTAACCCTTAGACACTGGAAGGGACTAATGTTAAATTAAAGTTTTGCCAGATCAGCACTGGCACAAAATACATAAGAAGGCATGTAAGTAAAATAAGGATCAGAGAAAGAAGAGAGCTGCCCTGTATTTAGGATTCATTCTTCACATATTGATGTGAAAATTTCATTGTAACCAAATTTTAGCTTAGTGACTTGATTTTGCTTTTACATGTCATCCAAAATACCAGTTAAAACTTATGTAAACATATCATTTTACATTTCTGATGATTAAAAGTCTAGAATCAGAGTAAATGGATCAAAATCAAGGCATTTATAATGCAAGTTTTAGTCCAGAGTGTGCCTTAACTACAGTGTACAATGGTATTTGCAATCAAACTTCTTTATATTTTAGTACTATCTGCTCAGCAAGAATTGTTGAGCCTGTGGTATGGGGAATGTTTACATAGTTGGTATTCATATATTGCACACTAAACTCCCTAACTCACATTATGAGTCTTCTACAGCTCATCTGAAAGATCAACATTTTGCTATTTAACTTGGGATAAGATTTAAGCATATTTTCCTCAAACTCAAGAGTCCTCCTGCACCAAACTTAAGGTAAATAGGAAAATAACAAAAACAAACAAACAACAAAAAAAGCTAAAGGCACACATTGAGATTGTCAAATATTTCATAGATGAAGAATCACTCTGCTACACTGAAGACACTGAACAAAAAAATTAATTTTAAGGGCATAGTAAACATTAAATAGAGCTCAAGAGTGAAACTTCAGTGTCCATTACAGGCTCTGTGAATAATTTCAGGTTGCTATGTATGTTCTATTAACTCATTATCTACATATAATACATATTTTAAGCATGTATTTCACATCATGCTTGCTAGGTTTTCTATTTTTACTTTATATTCAGCTACACTCTGTTTCCATTTAAAAAAGCACTCCCCATGCATCCCATGAAATATTTTCCCAAATAACTAGTAGAATAAGTTACTGGCAATTTCTACAGGGTAGGATTACAAGACATTTCAAAGGGCATTGAGGTTTCAGAAGTTCCTTCCATCCTTGGACTTTCATTCTTGTGGTTATCTTAAAATGTGAGTTCAAATACTGTTCCACTGCTAAACAGCCTGCCTGTTGACATGCTCACTGCTTGATGGCCATTTGAAAATATTAGTGCCAAATATCCTCTATCCTTTATAAATTTTCATTGGTAATTATGTCTTATCATAGAAATATGAAAGGAATTAAAAATAACCACAATGGTGAAATATATAGTATGGAGACCCAAAAATGTGAGCCTGTTTCCACATTGACCAAGGACAGAGAGTTGGGATGTTCCTCTAGTTTCTTCAAGATTATTGTGCTTCTGCCTCAAAGGTCCCACCTAGATGTTGAACAGAGAGTTCTGCTCTCTCTAGGTTATTGTCAACAGGTGTGGTTAATGGTCAGATCTTGTGCTTCAGGAATAGAGAAGTAGATTGTTCCTACCTCAAACAAGAGTGTAAGGATCCAACTAAGTTCCAGTTCTTCTTATGGAGATTACTTGGGATTCCAACTAAGAAATGGTTTGCCTAAAGAATGTTTTGGTCTAGGGTGTAAATGTGACTTGTTTAGTTCTAGCAATAGAATGTTTAACTATAAATTTAGCCCATGACTTTCATTGGTATGTTCATTTCCTAGTATCATGTTAATGCAGTCTTTTCTCTTACTTCTATCTTTTGGGGCCAGGAATATTTTAAGCAGTTGGACATGGGTGAAATTTTCAGTATTCACTAGTATCTTTTCCTGATACTATTCTATAGGCTTCTCCTTTTTGTTATTTTCATTCACATCTGCATATACTTCATTATATTTCCAAATCCCCATGCCTTTACCCTGGCTAGAGGTATTCCTATCAAGGCTGGTCCCCAACATATAGAAAAAAGAGAAGAGAGTGATAAAAGGATAGGACATCTCATCCTTTGAGTTGATGTTTCCTTGGACAGACCGTTCATCCTACTGCTTTTGTGGGTACACTGACACTTGAATTAAACTTCCTGGCTACATTTTTCTTTTCATCCTGTTGAACTCTTCTTGAAAAGTGCTCAATACTTGAAAAAAAATACAGCATCAGAAACAATGACTAGTGTTCTTCAAATCATAACAAGTTATCTACAAAGAGCTAATCAACCAGATATTTTACCTGGTTTAAAAGAAGATATTAAGATTTTTTTCCATGTCATAATTCACTTAGTTTTTATTCAACCAGGTGTATTATTTCAAAATGTCTATTATTGAAACTCAATAAATGAAACACATATGACTCTAATTTCACTTCTATACAAAATGGTAATTTTGCATTTTGAGTTTTAAATTCAGTTTTTAGTATAAAATAATAAAAATTTTCATTCTAGAATATTCTGGTTTATCACATAGTTCAAATTTTGTTATATATTTAACAAAAAATCACTCAATCAAAGCCAATAGTGTAGCTTATGGTATATTATTCTTGGAAATATACACAATATTTTAATGTGATAAAATTTATTCATCCAGCAACAAATGGAAACATAGGAAGAAACTCTCAGCAGAGCACTGGGCTGAGCTGCCAAATTCCAGTTAAAGAGTGAGAGGAATGAGAATGTGAGCAAAGAGTTCAAGATCATGATTGGGACAACCATTGAAACTATTGAGCTAACAGGAGCTTACCAACTCCAACCTGACAGGGAAGGAACCAGCATAGGTCCAAACTAGTCCCTCTAAATGTGGGTGACAGTAGTATGGCTGGGGTATACTGTGGGGCTACTGGCAGTGGCAACAGGATTTATCTTTATTGCTTATACTGGCTTTCTGGGAACCTATTCTCTTTGGATGGATACCTTTTCAGCATAGATATATCAGGGAAGGACCTAGACCTTCCCCAAAGCAATGTATCTTAACCTCTCTGAGTAAGTAGTCAATGGGGGGGTGGGGTCAGTCATCAAATTTATTTTTAAGATTCACTCTCACATTATCACATATAAGTAGCTGGATTAGATAAATGACTTCACTATTTAAATTGTGCAATTTGAGAGTTAATTAGATAATTTACCTTATAGACTTATCATAAAAAATCATAATGGAAAACTGATATGTATAAATAGTTTTGGCATTTGTTGTTTCTTCTTTTGAGAATCAGTATAAAAATAAGGACAAGAGTGTATTATGCATTTATATTTTACTTTTCAAACAAAATAAATGTGGAAGTGCTTTCTAAAATGAATGTATCACCAGTTCTTTCCATAGTAATGGGTGTGTCCTCTTCAAACCTGTATTTGTCTTTTACATAAAGGTAATGATTATAGGTTATCTTGTGTTTGAATCTTGTGGCAATATACTGCTAGTTCTTTGAATTCGAATTTTTATTTACTTAATGATTAATGTTGAACATCTCAACATGTTCTTATTAAAAATGAAATATTTTCTTTCACGAACTACTTCAATTATTTTTTTATTTTCTTTAAATTGGGTTCTTTATCTCACACATCTCTAAACAGTGATTTTTTTTCCTTTTTGTTGCACTAATTTCTACTTCTCTGTTTAAGGGACAGTGGAACTTATTTCCAACATTTGAAATCTGCTATTGATTTAGTCTTTATCCTTTCAACT
Source organism: Bramus lutescens (assembly GCA_001685075.1). Classification (NCBI taxonomy): domain Eukaryota; kingdom Metazoa; phylum Chordata; class Mammalia; order Rodentia; family Cricetidae; genus Bramus; species Bramus lutescens. Next base: position 32,381 of record LOEQ01010248.1, on the reverse strand, counting down.
AAAATATCTTCTTTAAATCTTTTATAGTATACACGTACCTCTATTGTAGATGTCTTTTATGTGCTTGGTGTCTACCACCTTACTATTTTAATTTTTTGAGTATGATTTCTATTTTTCATGCATTTTTAAAATTTTGAGATTATCACTTAATTGCAGCATTTCACTCTTTCCTTCCCTCCCTCAAAATCTTCCCATTTATCTGTCACTACTCCCCTTAAAATCCATGGATATACTAATTTATCAGTAATTGCTCTTCAGTACATATATGTGTTACTATATGTATGTGCATATCTGTGAAATGTATGTATATGATATATATGTATATATTTATATAACCTATTCTATCCATATAATGTTACTTGCATGTATATTTTAGGGGCATTAGTCATTGGACAACCAATTGGTATGTTTTTTTCTTTTCATAGCAGTTACTAATATCCTCTCCCTAATTTATTCATCAAAATATTTCAGTTCACTGCATTTAATTTGTATGCATCTTATCCTTGTTTTTTGTTATTTTGTTTTGTTTTATGCATTGTAGTTAGTTTTGAGACATTACTATTAAATGCTTTTAATGAATCTTAATTCAAGTTTTATGATTTTCTTTGGTTTCTGGATTGTTTATTTGATTGACTGATGTTATTTTTAATTGTATGCAGTACCTTCATGGGATAAATCTGAAAAAGTCTCATGATCTCATTGTTATGATTTAAGTAAAATGTTGCAGGTCCCCAAGTTTCTGCAGCAGGCAGCAGGCCATGAAAAAATGCCGCAGGTCCCGGAAGTGACAGCAGGCAGTGGGCTGTGGGTACTGAGAGCAGCCAGTCTCAGGAAGAAATGGCACAGTTCCCCAAGTGGCTACAGTGGGACACGAGGGGCAGCAAGTTCCAGGCAGGGAGCTGTGTAATAGGTGGGAGACCTTGATGGGGCAGCCAGTCCCATGAGGAGAGACAGATGATAGGCATGCCATGAGACCATGCTGCAGGTCAAAGGTCGCTGTTTTCAGGGAGGGAGCCATGCAGCAGGTGAGAGACATACGGATAAGCACACTATGTAGAGTGAGGTTGGATATTTATTTCATGGGTTATGTTAGGGAAGGGGGCTGCTCATTGGTCCCAGCTGCCCAGCCATGAAATAATCACACAGAAACTGTATTAATTAAATCACTGCTTGGTCCATTAGTTCTAGCTTTTTATTGGTTAACTCTTGTATTTTAATTTAACCCATTTCTATTTATCTGTGGCTGTGGCTCACTGACTAAAGTTCCCAGAGTCTGTATCTGTGGGCTCCATGTCTTCTCTTTGATTCTGCCCTTTTTCCTCCCAGCATTTAGCTTAGTTTTCCCTGCCTAGCAAAGTTCTATCCTGCTATATGTCCAAAGCAATTTCTTTATTCATTAATGGTAATCACAGCATACAGAGGGAAATCTCACATCAAGGTCATGGAGGGAAAAGGGAATAAGGGGAGAAGAGGAGAGAAAGAGAGAGAGAGAGAGAGAGAGAGAGAGAGAGACAGAGTTTGGGAAGGGGAAATGGGGAGAAAGGAGAGACAGAAGCTGCCTCTTCGAGAGAGAGAGAGAGAGAGACATAAAAGAATGGACTCAGACTGGAAGTTGAAGATGAGCTTGCTTAGGCAGATGGGGAAGGAAGTGGGTGTGGCATGTCTATTAAAGGGACAGAGCAGACCATTGCACTCGTGACAATAGTTCACAGGTGATCTGTTTTAAAACTTTAAGTAAAAGAAATTAAACCTAGAAGTCAAAGATTCTCCTCCTCTTCTCTACAGCTTAATGACAGTGATTCATTGATGCATATTGTGCTTAAGCACCTCTGGTCTGAAAGGCAACTGTGCTTCTTGATGGAGATGAGTTTATGTGTGTGGAATAAACTCAAGATGCTTTCCAAGTATGCTTGCCTTAGGGTTGTGTTACAGTGAATATCATGACCATAACAAATCTTATAAGGACACTATTTAGGTAGACTTTTCTTATAGTTTAGAGATTTAGTTTATTATCATTTTGGTAGGAAGCATGTAGGTGGACGGGGAGCTCGAGAGGGAACTTAGAATTCTACATCCAGATATGAAAGCAGCAAGGAAAGAGAATGATACTGGGCCTGGCTTGAGCATTTGAAATCTAAAAGCCTACACTCTATAACAATCTTCCGCCATCAAAGCCATGTCTTCTCCCATGAGGCCACACAAAATCCAACTAGTCCACAGTTCCTCATAATGCCACTCCCTGTAAGTCTATGGGGATCATTTTTATTCAAAACACCACAACATCTCATATTGACTTTTGGTAGACCACTTGGTCATGTTGTTCATTTTTACTTCTACCTAGGGGTATCTTTCCCAGTCTTTCTTGGAAACTATGGTCTTGGCTGGAAAGTCAAACAATAGATTTCTGAAGCTATTAGCTAGGCTGTATAATTAATTGTTCAGCTATTTTCCATAAAGTGATTTCAGTCATGGGTTCTGATCATTTGCTCCATTGTTTGCCTCAGTGAGGATGGCAATATCAGGAATCTGGGACTGTCTCATTATACTAAATCTTCCCTCAACCAAACTAACTGACTCCAGGGTGAAGCTGCTTTTTTCATGTTACCTTTTGCTATGGAAAGAAAGCCTCAACTGATGAACCTGAGGTATATGAAAATAAGCAGTGTAAAATAAGAAAAGCCCCAGCCTCCTTATTGTCTTAATAGCACACCACAACAAACTGTTCTCAGTCATTTCTTAGGTAACAGAGTTTTTCCATCCATGTATGTTATGTTATTTATCTAGTTTTATCACTCCTTTTGAAAGAGAAGTATTGCTGAGCTGATCATCCTATCTTGGCACATGTCTCTCAGAAATGCTTCTTTGCTATATTTAAAAGATAATGCCACTTTTGAAGACTGTCATCTCACTGCATCCCAGGTTTCATGTTCTTATCTTTCTCAAAAGTCTGTATGTGCTGCTTATTGAAAGACCTTATGTCTCTCTTGCCTTTCCTTATTAGCATATCTGTGTTCATATGTAGATGTTTATATGTATATATATGCACACACATATACAAACATACACACATACATGATAGATGACAGATAGATAGATAGATAGATAGATAGATAGATAGATAG
>LOEQ01010248.1:3095-13969 GCA_001685075.1 Bramus lutescens | reverse complement strand
ATCAGCATTTATTTAAAACATGATTGACAGAATACAGACAATTCTCCTGAACCAGACCACATTAGCTGTAACTATTTAGTTTAATACAAATTTCTTATCATAGACTAACACATATTTTTAATGTTTCAAATGAAATTTATGGAGTGTACAGATGGTTCTTTCACAGACATTGACATTATAATAAGTGTAGCATAAGAAAAGATTTTTAATCAATGTCTCATATTTATGCCCAAACATTGCAATAGCATGTAGTTACAAGCTCATTCATTAGATAATCTCTTCAATTGTAATGTGTATTGACATAAGATGCAGGCTAATACCTCAGCCTACATAATATATTAACTACTTGCACAGAAACAACTAGATGAAATTTGTTTAAAAATGAAACCTGAATATTTACTCAAGAAAATATTGAGAAAATGAAGTTACACTGTCAAAGCTAACCATAATCTCAAGGAAAGATAAATAACAAGACTCTTACATCCTTAGACTTTATTGTTTTAGTGCTTTATAAATATTATAGTATCAAACTTCAAAGTTCTAAAATTATCAATAATTAAGTTGCTCCTCTTCTCCCTAAATATTGTTATTTTACCTGCAATGATGGCAAATATATATGAAGAGTGTTGCATACTGTCTTCTTACTAACTTAACTGATAATTATGTGTATGTAAAATTATAATGATTTAATACATATTATATCTAATTCTATATTCTGTGCCATATATGTGCAATGAAAAATATCAATTATGTAAACTATCTCCATAGAAACTTAATTGGAGAGTAAGATTCACATCAGTATCTCTACCCATTAGAATTGCTAGTAGTGATTTAATATATATATATGTTTATATATATATATTTAAAATATAAAATATATAGTGATATCCTGATATGTGAGATGTCTGCTGTGCAAACATGAGCACATGAGTTCGGATCCCAGCATCCACAGAAAAGCTGGACAGCTTGCAAGATTCTGTAATCCTTGCTGACAGAAGCAGAAGGACATGAAAGCTGGAGGGTTGTCATTTTAGAACTCATACAACCAAAACTGAGAAATCCATTTCAGAGAAGAGATTCTGCCTCAAAACAATAAGATAAGGAGCAAGGAGAAGTGTTGGGGAATATTATTTTCAGGCATGTGACTTTTGTTTATTCTACGTTTGTTTAGCTCTGTGAAGCTGTGTTACTGTGCCTATCTAAAACACCTCATGGTCTTCATAAAGAGCTGAATGGCCACTAGTGAGGCAACACTAAGATAGGTGGTGCTAGAAGCCATAAAGTATAAATAGAAGGAGCAATGAAGAAGAGAATCAAGAACAAGAGAACAAGGAAAGGAGAACACCAGGTGCTAGACACTCAGCTACATAGCAAACCATGAAGAAGCAAAGAAATGTATATGGAAATATAGAAAGAAAAAAGCCTACAGGCGAAAGATAGATGGGACAATTTAATTTAATAAGACCATGCAAGTATTAAGCCAATCTAAGGCTGGGCTAATATAACAAAGAAAAAGCCTCTTATTATGCTTTTTTGGGAGTTGGATGGTGAGTCCCTCAAAAAGCTAAAATAATAAAACATCATATAACATTTTGGTGCCCAATGTGGGACCCAAAAAATATGAGCCTCAGAAAGCTAGAAGAAAAAGTATATTGCTCCCTTAAGGGGCACTTCTGTTCAGTTTGTAGAACTGTGAAACTAGAATGACAAGCTAGGTAAAAACTGCCTGTGGCACCTCAAGAATATTGAAAGCCATTTCTGGTCACTTAGCTCAAACCTGGTTGTACGTTTGGATTTGGCTTTCATGATTCAACCCAAGAGTGGGCAGAGCCAGCTGCTCTAACATGCAGAGGATCCAGGTTTAACTTAACAACCTAAAGTCCACTCATGTACAGTGAAAAAAGGCTAAAACAACATGCAGTAAAAAGTAGTCCAGATTAGAAAAAACCTCTAAATATGTTCCAGTGTGTTTAATGTGCATAGACTTAAGAAAAAAAAGTAAATGGCTATAGGTAGTCATAGAAGGAAATAAATAGATTAAAAATAATAATGTAAATTTTTTAAAGAGACAGTAAAAGTTATGTAAATGAAAAGTCACATGAAGATGAGAGATATAAAAGGAGTTTGGACCCTGTGCAGTAGTGTGTTGTTTTTGAATTTTTTGAATGCTGAAAAGCAAAGGACAGCTGATAAGAGACCTGGAATAGAAAGAGGGGCTGTGGAAATAAAATGGCCCACATATTTAATGAATATTTTAGCTTTAAAAACATCAAAAGCCATGTTTGCCACATAGAAATCAAATATGATTTGAGAAGCACTTTTGCTTTTGTATCCATAGTAAACAAGAATCTGTGGATTCACTCCAGGAAGATTTGGTTTAATCAGGTGAGACCTCCTGAAACTTGACAGATGATATCTATTAACAAAGATTATGACTGGTCTTCCCAGGACTTGGCCATTACCTTAAATTTTCTCTCTGGGACCCTAAAAATATTATGCACACATTGATCAGGAAATATTCTAGAGAACACAATATCCACATTCCAAAGAGAAAAAAGGGTGTGAGTGTTCTTTGGTTGTATTTTGGGTCANNTATATATATATATATATGCTTGTTTAAAGAACTTTGCTATATTAATATAATTTTAAAGTAATTTTGTTGCAACATATTGTATATAATTTTCTACTCTTGTTTAAATTATTGTACCTAGGCAGAACATTTAAAAATGTAATATAAAGTTTGAGTTTTTGAAAGCTATTATTATAAACTATATAGAGCAATCAAGAAGCACAGTTTGAAAACATTGTCCTTATCCAGTCAGTGGTGGTACATGCCTTAAATCCCAACAGTCAGGAGGCAGAAAAAGGAAATTCTCTGTGAGTTCGAGGCCAAGCTGATCTACAAGAGAAAGTTCCAGGACAGGCTCCAAAGCTACAAAGAAATCCTGTCTCCAGAAAAAAAAATGAACAAAACAAAAACAAAAAAGAAAAAGAAATAAGATTGGTAGTTAGTCATTTATAACAATCAAATTTATAGATACATTAGGTGTGTTTTATAGGTTAAAGAGATAGTTTAGATTGATGGTCTTCAAACCTTTCAAACACTTATAGAACATGGAATTTAAAATGTTTTGTTAATTTATGGCTTTTCATGACAAAAAAACACATCTGCTCCTGGCAGTACCAGCTTACTTTCGAGATGATGGGCCTTGAAGAAATTCCTTATGGAGATTGCTTTCAGTGTGGCTAGCCTAACCATTTGGGCAAGAACCTGCTTTTGTCTAGACTGCTTTACAGTATGTTGTATAAACAGGGAATACAGGACTTAAAGGAATGTGACTGCTGAACTTTGACCAAACAAGGTGGGATGATCTTTTAGGGTTCCTGTTTTCCAAAAGAAACTGCCAGACATTCTGCAAGACACAGGAAAGTGACACATAAAGTGCCAACACAGGCAGGACAGTCTTTCAAATTTCTTACCTCATTTAAGAGTCTGTCAGATAAAATGGGCCTATAGGCTAAAGACAGATGTCCCACCATTGCCAAGGAACTATTGATAACTATACAGACAACCAGATGTCTCTAATTCTAGAGATTTTGGAAGTTGTTTGCATTGCACTTTTGTTTATTTGAATATTATTTTCTTCTGGTATCTTTGATTGAGTTAAAGACTAGATATTTATAGTTGCAGCTTTTCTTTGATATGATAGAAAGTAAGTTAAGTATAAAATTTTTGATTTACTAAGATAGAATAGATTATGGAGTATTTTTTAAGTTTGTCAGACACAAATGAATTAGAGTTCATTATACTGTGAATGTAATCTTTATCTGAAAATTGTTCTTATCGTACACAGTCTTATGATGTTACAGTTAAAAATTTTCATCTTTTTAGAAATAAAGGGGGAAATGTTGGGGAATATTATTTTCAGGTGTGTGAATTTTGTTTATTCTGCATTTGTTCAACTCTGTAAAGCTGTGTTACTGTGCCTGTCTAAAACACCAGATACTCCTAATAAAGAGCTGAATAGCCAATAGTGAGGCAGTAGCTAGAATAAACAGGGCTAATAGGCATAGAATGTAAATAGAAAGAGAAACAAAAAAAAGAGAATGAAGAACAAGAGAAAAGAAGAGAACACCAGAAGCCAGCCACCCAGCTACACAGGAAGCCAAAGAGAAAGAAGTAAAAAAGGATACACAGAAACCGAGGAAGACAAAAGCCAGAGGCAAGGGGTAGACGGGATAATTTAATTTAAGAAAAGTGGACAAGAAACAAGCCAAGCTAATGCCAGACAATCATAACTAAGAAAAAGCCGACATGTGTGTTTTATTTGGCAGCTGGTTGGTGGACCCCACAAAAAGCCAAAAGAGTAAAACATCATATAACAGAAAGGACATCCAGTGTCAACTACTGGCCCATAAGCACTCATTCATATGTATATAAACAACTATACACAGACGTATACACACACACTAAATTTAAATTTTAAAATAATAATATATAAGTGACACAGAATAAACATTTCCAAAATGAGAAGTGTGAAGATTAAGATTATAAATAATTATTGTGGATACATATTTTACCATGTGTAATTTTAATTGACTCACCCCTTTTTAATAGGTTCTTAATGAAAATAGAATACAAACTTATTGAAACTTTCTAAAATAAGCAAGTTGCCAACAGTATCACTGCCTTTTCTTAATCTTAAAGTAAAATACAAATATTAATCTCTGAAATAAGGGTCTATGGGGAATCAATTCTAATTATTGTGGTTTCCTAAAGAAATTTCAATTGGAGAAAATTACTTTATAAGAGAAATAAATCAGATAAAAATTGGACCACTTTTTATGCTTGTGAAACCTTTCCTGTGAAAATTTTGTACCATTTAACTCTGGTGAGTTGTAACTACTCCCAACATAACAGAGAGCAAGAAAGTGTGGCCAAAACCTAAGAATGCATTATGTTTCTGCTTCATCTTCAGTGATTCTTATAACTTGTTATCAGCAAATGTCACAGAAAATTTATTTTCCTGAAATTAAAATGTAGTTCTCTCTTAACTCCTGGCAACTTAGATACATGTTCTTTTATAGGATTCTTCTAAATATACTATTATTGTGCATGATATTTTTCTTTAATAACAACTTATTCTTGCAGCTCTCATAGAATTATTCTAATGCTCTATTAAGTGGGTGTCCCAATTGGCTCCCTCACTAGACATCAAACTCAGTAACATTTTAGAATTTTATTTTCTTGTACTTACTTGGCTTAGAGATTCCATTTCTTTGAAACTTTGAAGCATATGGAATCAAAATATATCCTATTTAATTTCTGGTCCTTTATCTAGAGCAGTAGTTGTGAAAAGTTTTGTTTTCTCTAGTGTTTATTTTGCTACAGTCAAGCACCTCTTGATTTGCTTCTTTAAGTATCACTATCAGGTATCCATTTGTTCAATTATAAACCTTCAAATATTTTTAATATCTAATTTATCTTTTCTTTTTTCTTTTTTAAATTTATATATTTAACATTTCCACCTCCTCCCATCCTCTCCTTTCCCTCGCACTACCCCCAATCTCCCTCCCCCTTGCTCTAAAGTCCTAAGAGAAGTCAGGGTGCCCTGCCTTGTGGGAAGTCCAAGGACCTCTCCACCTCCATCCAGATCTAGGAAGGTAAATATCCAAACAGACTAGGCTCCCACACAGCCAGTACATGCAGTACAATCAAAATCCAGTGTCATTATCATTGGCTTCTCAGTCCACCCTCATTGTCAGCCACATTCAGAGAGTCGGGTTTGATCACATGCTCATTCAGACCCAGTCCAGCTGGCCTTGGTGAGCTCCCATTATGTCAGTCCCACCATCTCCATGGATGGACACATCCTTCATGGTCCTGAAATCCCTGCTCATGTTCTCCCTCCTTCTGTTCCTCATCTGGGTTTTGGGAGCTCAGTCCAGTGCCCCAATGTGGGTCTCTGTCTCTATCTCCATCCCTCGCCAGACGAAGAATCTATGGTGATATACAAGACATTCATCAGTGTGGATATAGGATGGGACCAGTTGAGGCACCCTCTCAGCTGCTCAGGGAACAAGCTGGGGCCATCTCCTTTGACACCTGGGATCCCCTCTAGAGTCAAGANTCATTATCATTGGCTTCTCAGTCCACCCTCATTGTCAGCCACATTCAGAGAGTCGGGTTTGATCACATGCTCATTCAGACCCAGTCCAGCTGGCCTTGGTGAGCTCCCATTATGTCAGTCCCACCATCTCCATGGATGGACACATCCTTCATGGTCCTGAAATCCCTGCTCATGTTCTCCCTCCTTCTGTTCCTCATCTGGGTTTTGGGAGCTCAGTCCAGTGCCCCAATGTGGGTCTCTGTCTCTATCTCCATCCCTCGCCAGACGAAGAATCTATGGTGATATACAAGACATTCATCAGTGTGGATATAGGATGGGACCAGTTGAGGCACCCTCTCAGCTGCTCAGGGAACAAGCTGGGGCCATCTCCTTTGACACCTGGGATCCCCTCTAGAGTCAAGACTCTTGCCAACCCTAAAATGGCTCATTAATTAAGATATATAATTCCCTGCTCCTATATCTACCCACCTCCATCCCAACCATCCCAATCCCCCAATATTTGACTATGAATGTCAGTCAAAAATAACACAATGTTTTGACTTTAGGAAAATAAAATCTACCAAAAACAAGTTACTCAGGGTTGAGAGAAGTGAATGCTTGCTCCAAGACAATGGTACTTCATATAGTGGGGGAGAATGTTATTTTTAACATTAAAATCCTTCAGTATGCAAACATATTCCAAATTTCCATGTTTATTTATTATCATAATGATCTAATTCTACAACATGGCACACCTATTCAATAATAATCCAAAAGATAAACAAGGAATAACAGCTATGTGTCAGTGGTAGTGCTAAGGGGCATCAGCCATAACAAATACCATGCATACACTGTTATGTGACAAAAGTATATCCAAATTTTATATGCAGTGACATTACTTTTGTAAAACAAGTATCATAAATTCAAGTAACATAGGAGCTGAATTTGTGGAAAACATGACTGAGTGAAAATGGTTTCAAAGAAGAGGGTTGATACAAGTGTATATGTTGTCCTTTTAATGTTAACAAAATATAATTGTTAATCCATGAAGATCCACTTCAACTTAACTAACAAGTGGGTATTTTTAATGTTAGCAAAACATACTTGTAAATCCATGAAAATCCATTTAAACTACACTAACCTGTGGGCTCCTTTAATGTTAGCAAAACATGCTTGTTAATCTGTGAAAACCCATTTCAGCTGTACTAGCTAGTGGGTTTGAGTGAGGAGAATATCAGCTGGATTTCCTCTTTTCTGTGTACATTTTTTTTATTTGCAATGCTGTTTGACCAATAACTTAAGCATATTTCTAGCTAGCTCTTATTTCCTAAACTAGCCAGTCTCCATGAGGTTGTGGCCTACCTGCAAAGATTTGGCAGGCTCCAGCAGAGGCATCTGTTTCCTGAGGCAGCTGCATTGCTTCTACCTGACTCCACCTACTCTCTCCATATCTCCTTCTGCCTGGCTTTACTTTTCTGCTAAGCCTTTGGTCAAAGGCAGTTTCTCTATTAACCAATTGCAATAAAATATATCTACACATAAATCCCCTCCCACCTCATCTTCCCTTTTCTATCTAAATAAAAAGGAAGGCTTTAACTCTAGCATAGCAAGATTACATAAACAAAACAGGTATCAAACAAGAATTACAGTTACAATATCTATATCTTTTATTATAACTAAGGAAAACTATAACTATTTTTCATGTACATTTAATCATCATCTTTTGTATCCATGAAAATAAAGTATAGTAGAGCTTTCCAGAAAAACAAAATTAAAAGGTGGTGTGGTGCTTTGAATGAAAGTGGTCCCATAGGCTTATATATTTGAGCATCTGATTACCCATTGGTGGAACTGTGTAGGAAGCACATATTTATTGAGGAGGTGTTTCACTAGGGGAACACATGGAGACCTCACATTAAATACAGTTCTCTCTATCTCTCTCTGTCCTCTTTCTATTTCTCTCTCTCAGACACACATACACACATACACACACACACACACACACACCTATCTCTCTACTTCCTGCTTGTGGATTAGATACAACTCACAGCTACATCTCCAGTGGCTGCTTGTCTGTCAACAAGTTGCCTGCTAGAATGGTCATGGGCTCACTCTGAAATTGTAGAAAAGCCTTCAATAAAATGCTTTCCTTTAAAGTTGCCTTGGTTATGCATAGTGTCCTTTGAATGCAAAATAAAACTTAGGTTGCAATCTATTACTTTTTCTAAAAATAGTATTAAAAATTGTTTAATTGTTATTACAATGTTAACTAGGGTACTGAAGTCTACAAGTCGTGTGTGTGTGTGTGTGTGTGTGTGTAGTACTGACACTCCATCGACAAGGATTTTATATCAGGTGATGAAAAGATGTTACAGAACATTTTACTGCGAAGACTTTCATTTTGTACTTTAACTCCACCCTTAACTGAACATGGATTTTTTTTTTACAACCTTGGTCCAGGAAAAATTTGATGCATGGAACCTTTGTCCTTCCCTCTTGTGCTTCTTGCATTGTCAATGCTTTCTGGAAAAATTGTGTTTCATCCTCTTTCTGTGTGACCTTCAAATTACGTTTACTTGGATAAATTTTCCCTTAAAAATTTGGCAAGGAAATTCCACAAATAAAATGACTTATACCAGGTCCCTGATTGTGTATTTTATCTACATGTCTGTTCCCAGGTATCTGTGGGACATGAGCAGGGAACAGGAAGAATGCTTTCCTGCAACTGTGAAGATTCTGTTTACTTGCTCCAGCAAAGGTTGCACCATTTTTACTTTTCTTATGTTGATTTTACTCTTGAGAGATCTAAAACTACAAATCCAAACACAAATCTAATGGATTCTACCTCCCATGACTTCTTGTAACAGAATGAGTTATTGTAATGCAAAGTTCTAATTCTCTAGGCTAAAGTAAATTATTATGTAGAAAAATCATAACATATTTTCAATATATTATGGAGATGATCCTGATGCTATTTAAAACCATTTATCCTTGATCTATTATAAAATTCTTGATAAAATGCTCAGGGGTTGTGAATGACATTATTAGCTAACTTAGTTATACCTGAATTTGAGTGTGGTGATACTAAATTGCAGCACTTACTCATCCCTGTTTTCAATTTCAGTCATACAAAATGGATTATTACCATTTTCATACTGTAAACTGAGGCTCCTAGAAGCTAAGTGGTGTAATTAGGGTCACTCAACTAGATAGAAAGATAATGGGATGATAAAATTTTAGGTTGAATTAAATTATTTTTAACCATATAGTTCTGATTTAAATGCAACTTTCAATAATTAAAATTGTTGGAGGGGCTTATTTGTCCCTGCCACCCAGAACCAAAATGATCACACACACAAACTGTATTAATTAAATCACTGCTTAGCCCATTAATTCTAGCTTCTTATTGGCTAACTCTTCCATATTAATTTAACCCATTTCTATTAATCMGTGTYTCATCATGAYGTCGTGGCCRACCAGRAAGGTTTCAGCACATCTGTCTCCAGTGGTGGTGGCTCCAAGGCGTCCGTCTCTCTGACTTCTTTCTCCCAGCATTCGGATCCATTTTCCCCCCTGCCTACCTATGTTCTGTCCTATCAACAGGCCAATGAAGTTTCTTTAATTATTAACCAAGAAAAAAAGCAACACACAGACAGAAGTACCACCTATACCATAAAATTGATATCAAATTTAATAGTCTTGAAATATGGACTATATATTGATAAAAAGCAAGCATGATAGTATAGAATTATTTGTAAGATATGAAGTTATAAGAGGCTTTTCAATGTAATGCTCATTTCACTTATCACTTTGTATTTATTTGGATAGAAATATACATTTTGTAAAATCATTTCTTATGCAATAACTGTACAAAGTATACAGACTAATTCTCATCTATTTTCCTAGATTTTAGCACATCAGAATCATTATGGACATGTAGTCCAAGTTTTCTTATTCCTTGTATCATATTTTCATACATTTTGCATTCCAAAAGTTAAAGTAAATCAAAAAGTAAGTTTGTTGTCAAGCTAGCCACCTCTTGTGTGGTTGTGTCAGAAACTTTTATCCCCTGCATTAGGAAGTTAGATTCAGACAAATCTGTGAGTTCAAGGTTAACCTGGCCTAAAAGTGAGTTTGAGGACAACCAGGACTACATGGAGCAACCCCTGACTCCAAAAATTATTAATTAATATTTATGAAATAATCACTTCTTTGTGTGCTTGCATTATTTATATGGATTCCATACAAATAAAATGAAGTAATTAGTATTAGAAAAAGATGCTAACTTAATAACTTATGGAAAACTTTCCCACAAGCAATTTTACAATAAAAATTTAGAAGATTTTTTTCAGTAAAATAGTAAGACTTTACAGAGTTGTGCTTTCATGCAAAAGGTAAATGATATAATTTTAGTCAATTAAAATTTTGTATCTTTACAAAGTTCAGAAATGATAAGAAGTTACTTCATCCATCCTGAACATTTGTTTGGCCTTGTAATTATCACAGGGAGAAGTTTAGATTTATTGTATTTTACCATTATTGAAAATGCAACATGGTATCTGATCTAAGTGGAATTTTCCTCAATGATTTTATCTGATTCTCTGACCTTTTAAATGGATCAGAACAAAGACTTTGGCATTCTTCTAAGAGAAATAACTGCAATGAAATGAAAGTAAAGATAAACTCTCATAATAGGAGCTCACAAAGGCCAGCTGGACTGGGACTGATGGAGGAATCTGTGATCAATCCAGACTCTCTGAACGT
>LOEQ01010247.1:0-10092 GCA_001685075.1 Bramus lutescens | reverse complement strand
CACCTCCTGTTTGCATTTCTGGCCTGCCCTTGGAATAGTTAAGCTGGGTCGATAGCCCCTCGGTGTGTTTTTTCCTTTCAGCCTTTTTGTACTTTTTCACTTTCAAAGACAGGCAATCAATCAGACAGGAGTAATCGCTGCAGCCTGTATCGACCATTTGTTTTTTAGGCATTAACAGTTTGGAGAGATCTGCACAGAGTTTCTTAGTCATGTGTTGAAAATTATTTCAGTTCTCAGAGTTCTTCTCCTTTTGGCTCAAGCCCATGTGACTTGACTCTGAATTTGTTAAGGCTTTGTAAGATATGGGAGTGAGAAACAAAACAGCTACATAATTCATTTTTTAAATTTGTATTTGTTAGAGCTGGAGAGATGGCTCTGTGGTTGAGAGCACTGGCTGCTCTTCTAGAAGACCTGAGTTGGGTTCCCAGTACCTATGATGAATGACTCACCTTTGTAATTCCAGTTCCAGAGGATCTGACACCCTCTTCTGGCCTCTTCAGGCACTACACTTACACATAAGTATACACATATACATAATTAAGCACAAATAAAATAAGAGGGCATGAGCTGCCCATAACAAAGTGAAGAATCTTCTAGTCCATCCTCAGCCCTTTCTTGGTGGACTATTGTGAGTTTGCAAGCAGAGAACCAGGGATGCTAAAGGCTGAGGACCAATGTCCTCAATGTGCCAAGAAAATACCTTAAGTTTCAAAAAGAAATGGAAGCTCTTTTGTTCATTTGCTTTTGAAATCATCTTATTTTTTGCTATTGATTCTTAGTCTTTCTTGATGACTCTTCCCTCATCCCCAAAGGGTTCTAGAGCCTATATGCCTGTTTAAGTAAAATGATTAAAACAACACAGGAAATAGCCATGAGAATTAGCCAAGGGGGTTATATAAAATTAAATGTCTCTTCACAGTAAAAGAAATCACAGGCTGCTCAATAGGAGGGAAACATTTGCCAACTCTGGGCTAGGGCTTAATATCTGGACTCTATAAGGAACTGAGAAATGTAGATGCCAATAAAGGCCGGACATTCCATTCAATAAATGGCTAACTACATAGCAGGTGAAACACCAATGGCCAACAAATACTTTTTGGAGGCACTCTACATCCATAGCCATTAGGAAACCACAAGTTAACAGCACTTTGGGATTCCATCTCACTTCATTCAGAATGGCTACCATTGAGAAGACAAATGGCTATAACTGCTGGTGAGACTGTGGGAAAGGGGAGCCCCCTGTTTACTGTTGGCAGACATGTAAATGGTGCAGCCACTGTGGAAATCACTGTGGAGGTTTCTAAAGAAAATGCTGAACCAGGAATACTGTGAAATCTAGAGTGTCCATTCTTAAGCATTTATGCACAAGACTTGAAGTTCTACCACAGGGGTATTTGCACATCCATGTTTCCTGTTGCTCTTTTCACAATAGTGAGAAAATGGAACAATCCTAGATGTCTGGCAATGGGGAAAAGAATGAAGAAAATATGACGCATGTACACAAGTTTTGCTCAGTCATAAAGAAGAATGAAATTTTTGGGAACGTGGATAGAATTGGAAACTACTGTTCCATGAAGTAACTGAGGCTCACAGAGAGAAATTCAGCCTGATCTGTCTTCTATGTAGATCTCAGGTTTTCGTTTGTATCTATGCGTGTGCGTTTATATGCATGTGGGGGTGTGGGTCATGTGACCAGAAATGACACCAAAAAAAGAGGTCTTAAGGAAGAGAGGAAAGAAAGTAACAGAATATATGTGACATGAAAGTATAAGGGGGGTTATAGGAAGGAAATGAAACCAAAAGAAAAAGAGTATGGGAGGGACATGGGGAAGGATCAACATGGATGGAATATGATGATGAAACCCGTTACTTTGTGTATTCTTTTTAATTAAATTTTAGTCAGCACATTGAAATTAAATATAACTAAAACTTCAGCTTCCCAGATAACCTAAGTTCTTCATAGCTATACGTGTGGTTAACAGTTAATCACATCAGCAAATACAGATAATAAAATATTTCATCTTGGAGAGTTACTTTGGGCACCTGCAAACCAAAGTCAAAACTCTACCTGACCACTCTTTTTAAGCTCAATAGTCCATAGGAGATGCACATTTGAGCATACAATCTGGGAAAGCTCTTTGGGGGAGCAGTGTCCCTCCCCAGCAGGACCACAGGGCGAAGGGGCAAAGGTTTAGAATGCCCACTACACCTTATGAAATACACAATGAGCATCAAGTCCACAATCCCTCCTCATTCAGAAAGATAAAAATCTCTGAAGGTTAAAGCAACTCTGATTTTTTTGATATTGTTTTGTTTGTATAAAACAAACCTTGTTGGGCAGTAACACCTGATCTAAATTATCAGGAGGCTGTTTGTTCATTTGTTCTGTTTACTTAGGACATGGAATGTAAATTCCATATGTCTCACTGCACCAAAATTAATGTGTTTGATTGTGAAGTCCTACCCCAGACCTCAATGGGATATGTTAAATAAGACACAGTAGATAATTGTGTTACCGGTGTGTAAACTCCAAACGATGTTTACATTCTGAAACACATCTGGACCCACGGGGCTGGGAAAACAGATTGTGAATCTGTATTAATCAGCAGTTGAGAAGGAATAAATCAGATCTACATTTATATGCATGGATAATAAAATGGTTGGAAGAAGAAATAAGTCAGAATAAAATAGCATGACATTGGCTCTGTAAATTAAAGAGTTTTCTCCCCAAAGTATCCCTGTTTTTGTTTATTTCATTTATTTTTTGGTTTGGTTTGTTGGTTGGTTGGTTGGTTGGTTGGTTGGTTGGTTGGTTGGTTGGTTGGTTGGTTGGTTGGGTTTTGGTCATGGGTGTGTGATACCAATAGGTGTGGGGAGCTAGGCCACCTGGGTAGTACCTTGTGGGTAACTATAGCATGAAGTGGGTATAGGACTCCAGATGAAGATGAAACAAGACAGAAAATTTCCTCAAGAGCAGACTGGGCGTGAAGCTGTGACAAGGGTCAGCCATGTATGGAGGGTTCTGTTGAGGACACCAATCCATTTCTGTACACGTGTGTGCAAAAACTGGCATACAAATAAACAATACAAAGTCAGTTACAAAATCCTAGTTTGGGGAAGGGGAAATGGACAGCACAAGGTCCCTAAGCTCTTTGCAACTGCTACCTTCTGGAAATGGGAAAACCAGTCTTTGCCAATGGAGTGCCAGTGGGTGTCTCAATCGTTCTCCAAGGCAGGCTCCATGCACACAAGTAGTTGGACAACAAGATGAATTCAATGTTTCTTTATGTGTTTTGATTATGTATTGTCTTAGTACTTTTTGTCTTATTGGTTTGGGTTTTAGTCTTGCTTTTTTGTTTTGTTAGTGAGAGAGAGAAAGAACACAAAGTTGGGTGAGTAGGGAGGTGAGGAGGTGTAAGCAGAGGCTCTTCATTCATTTTCCAGCTGCCCAGACCTGAAATAATCACACAGAAACTGTATTAATTAAAACACTGGCCTATTAGCTTATGTATATTTCTAGCTAGCTCTGACATCTTAAATTAACCCATCTCTATTAATCTGTGCATCACCATGAGGTCGTGGCCTACTGGCAAAGTTCCGCCAGGCTCTGGTGGGCATCTTTCTCCTTCAGCAGCTACATGGCTTCTCTTTGACTCCACTATTCTCTCTATGTATGTATGCTTAGATTTTCTGCCTGGCTTTTCTCTGCTAAAATACTGGCCAAAAGCAGTTTCTTTATTAACCAATGGCAATAAAACATATTAACAGCATACAGAGGGGCATCCCACATCAGGGATGATGTGGGGTGGGGGAGCTGGGAAGGAGAAAGAATATGATCAAAATATATTGTACAAAAAGTTTTACAAAACAGTTTAAAATGTGTCATTTCTTATGAGAGAACTATTTACTGCAAACCAGGAAGACCACCAATCTGGCCAGTTTCCACCAGCCAAAGAAGTCATTCAAGTGGATCCTAAATTTCAGTATTGGATTGCAGACAATTTTTGGAACCCCAGTACTCTCCCCACCCCACTAGAAGACATTGTCCACTCATTTTTCCCTTTGGTGGACGGTGAGCTTCTATGGCCTCTGCAGCTCTAAATCTGAGGGTATATGAGAAACAGCAAACCACATTCTCCCCACCCCCATGTTTATGCCTCTTGCAGACAGATCCCACTCACCAGATCTGGACAGGTCCCTGTACAACAGGGAAGTGGTGATAGACAGGGGTGGGAGGTTTGAGCTCCCCATATTTGCCAGGTGAAGGTACTGATAACTTTAGAAACACCTATGGCAGAGTCATCCCTGGGCCAGCAACCTTTTGTTGGTGACACCAGTCCATTTCTGTGCACGTGTGGTGGACTTATTGAGCACAACTTCTCAGAAACTGGGATGCATCCCAGAAAGCTTTGCTCTCCCAAGGAGGGCTTTGATGCTGAGAACTACTGGCTATTTTGTCCAAATCAGCAATTAAAGGAATATAAAGTTGAATGGGCTCTGAAGTTAAGTCTATAGAGAAATCCAAAGATAGCAATCATGGGAGAATCAGGTACTTCAGAGTTTTAGGGGCTGTGAAGTCCACCTCCAGAGGGATCTCATTCTGGTTTTGCCTACGATGAGTGGATTTGTATGTTGATTAGATTAAAATGACTGCTGTCATCATAGGGAAAGATCCCAGCTAAGAAGAAATATGACTAGCAAGAAAGGAGAAAAGAAAGCTGAACTAAGGACATATTATCCAGTGGCTAATAATAGCCCTAAAACCCAAGAGAGCCAAGCAACCACTACCCAAAGCCATTTCTTGGAGTATGCTTGGCTTGATGGCACTGTCCCTAGAGTGTTACAGAATTTTTAATCAAATGGGTCCTAAACATAAACCCCAGATCTCTCTCACATTTTCCTGTTCATTGTAAGTTTGGGAGCTGTGGTGGTTAAAATCATTTCTCAACTTGACAGGGTCTAGAATCAAAGTATGAGATGGTATTCTGGGCACACATATGTGGAATTATCTACAACAGTCTTTGTGAACATCTGTGAAGAACTATCTCAATTACGTTCAGTTAAGTGAGAAATCTTACCCTGAATGTGGGCAGCACCATTCTCTAGGCTGGGGTCCTGGACTAAATAGGAGAAAGTGAGCTGAGCACCAGCATCCGTCTCTCTCTGCTTCCTGATTGGGGACACAATGTGATCAGCCTTCTCATGCTCCTGCTGCTGTGCCTTCCCCACCATGATGGGCTGTGCTCTCTCAAAGTGTGAGCCAAAATGAACCCTTACTTCCTTCAGTTGCTTTTTCTATGGTATTTTATCACAGGAAAAGAATTGAACACAGAAGGAGATGAGACTGCACACAATGCTCACTGCCTTCTTTTCTCTCCCACTTGTACCCCAGCCCATTCTAGAGGCAATACACACACACACACACACTCACTCACACACACACACACACACACACACCACTTGCTCACAAAAGCCCTTATCTGAAGGAAAGTCTTAAGTGAGGAACTTCATCACCAAATAGCAATTACTTTCTGGTCACTCACCTCTTGGCAGGGACCAAATTGTTTTTATAATTTCTCATTAGGCAGGAGCTGATTAAAAATACAATTAGTAATCATTTTAATTACAGGCAGCTCTCCCAGAAAGGATTTAAAACACAGATACAAAGGAGGCAACCAAATAAAGAGAGATCAGGAAAGCTTAAACTAACTCAGGAAAGACTCAAAAGTTAGTACACAAAAGGATGGCTAAATGGGAGACATTTAAGGAGAAAGAGGGCCTTTCTGCACATTCAAGAAGCTGATGTTGCCTTTAAAATGTTATGCTGGGGGCTGGAGAGAGGGCTCAGAGGTTAAGAGCATGAGTTCCTCTTGCAGAGGATATAGGTTCCCAACACCTATGTCAAAGGTTCACAAATGCCTGTAACTACAAATTCAGAGGATCTAATATCCTCTGTGGTCTCCCCAGCTATCTGTATGCATGCACAACACACACACACACACACACACACCACTATCTTTTAAAATGATTAAAATTCACTGCTGGCTTTAAAAATCAACAAATCATTATACTCTTGTACAAAATGGAGTAATTTATGTATGACAGTTAAGATATGTATGGTAAGCCATATGCAGAGTGAAAAAGCACATTTTGACTTAGAGACGAATTTTCAAAGCCTAATATCAGAATGGCCTTGCTATCAACCCAGGATTTCACTCATCTAAACTTTGTGCAATAAATATGATTTGAGAATTGTGCAAAAAATTAAAATAAGCTATGGAATCTGACATTTGCATATAAATAGAAAAGAACTCCGAGCCTGTCTACAAAGAGAAAAATGATTTCAGCATTCTTACATAATTTCTAGTACATTTGCTTTTTTATAAATGTCCTTGTCATGTTGTTCCAAAACACAGGGCTTAATTCAGCAGCTTCTTTTAAAATAAAAATGGAGTGAGTTATTTCCAAAAAATATTTATAAGATGCAGTTGAACGAGGTGAGATTCTTTTTTGTCCTCCAATCCAGACAATTAAAGAGAAAAATCAGTAACGATTATCTCCCCTCTTCCAACTTCATGGGCTTCAGCAGAGTCTATGAATTCCACACAGAACGCTGCTCATAGCTAGGTATCAAGCACACCTGGGGCAGTGCTGGTTTGTTTAAAGTAACTTGGCAAAAGCTAGAGTTATTTGGGAAGAGAGAATCCCAGTTGAGGAATTGCCTATATCAGATTGGCCTTTGGGTTTGTCTGTGGGGAATTTTCTTGATTAATGACTGACATGGGGAGAGCCCAGTCCATCATGGGCAGTGTAACCCTTGGGCAGGTGGCCCTGGGTTGTGTGAGAAAACAAGCTAGGTATGAAGAGATGGCTCAGTGGTTAAGAGCACTTACTGCTCTTGCAGAGAATCCAGGGGTTCAGTTCTCAGCACCCACACTGTGGATCCCAACCCTCTTTAATTCCTATTCCAGGGAACCCAATCCTTCTTCTGGCCTCTGCAGGAACAAGACATGCATGTAATACACTCATATGCATGCAGACAAACATTCACACATACAAAAAGTAAATTTTTTTAAAAAAGTAGTCAAAAAAAAACCCGGGGGAACAAGCCATTAAACAGTGTTCCTCCATGGTCTCTGCTTCAGTTTCTGCTTCCAGGTTCCTGCCTCAACCTCTTTGGTGTAATTAAAGAGGTCCATGAGAGCCCATAATAAAGAATAACAAATGTTTACTGGGGACACTCACAATAAGAAAGCTGCTGCATTCCTCTGTTCTCTGGGTGCTGGGAGCTGCCAGAAAAAGGAAAAAGAGACAAGCACACTTCCTGTCTGTGCTTATAGTACCTCAGACCATGCTCTAATGGGCTGGTATCCAAAAGGCTATTGGCTGAATAAATGCCCACAACACCTCCCCGCTTTGTCTAAATAAGACGGATCTAAACCTAAAACAAAACTATATACAATAAAGAACAAATATCAAGTATTGTCCAGGAAAAAGAAAAGGCAAAAGCGTACACAAAAATAGAACTATAACCAACATGAACAATATCAAGCAAAAAACACATGCTAAATGTCCAGTCTAAGGTAATTAGCAAATAACAGAGATTATTTCAATAGTTGTCCTATCCTGAGAAGTCTAAGTCTTATATTAAAATGTCTTAGCTAAGTTACAAGAGGAAAATAGCTATGATTATCTAGTCTTCAACCCCATCAAAAATATGAGAAGGAAAATAATATTACCTGAGTAAACAGGAAGTGCAAGCAAGTGACTTCCAAAAGGTGCAAAAAATGACAGAGACAGCTGGCTACTTAGGCAATCAACCAAACTCTGGTGGGATCAACCACCTTTGCTAAGGCCTAGAGTAACTGTCAGACCATTTTCAGAGGCAGAAAAATTCGAAAGACTGTCCTACCCTTTCTTGGCAAGGTTTGTCAATTATTTTTGCTTGCATCCTGTTTGTCCACTTTGGACAGTGTGTATTTTGTCAGTAGTCAAGGCAAGGGCAGTTCTTTGCCCAAAGGCCAGTTTTGTCAAGAAGAGAACAAGCTCTAAGTGGAGTGTCTTTGGAACCCAACATTCTCTCAGAATAGATTGGTGCTGCCAGGATCAATCATGTCTCATGTCAACAGAATCCTGAGTTATGTAAATGCCATATTCTACAGTTCTTTGAAGTATTACCTATGTATGCGGTGTACAATCTCTGCGCATCTAGAGAACCTAACTAGCCTAACTATAAGTGTGACAAACATGGGTGACTATTGACTTGTAATTCTTAACACTTATATAGCTTAAGATTAAGACTTCACATTATAAACTTAAACAATATTTAAACAATGTACAGTAAATGAGGACAATGACCCCGAAATGTAAATAACCTATGTAATTATCTTGATCAGAGGTATAAATATATAGTGCAATATGATAAATACATCCTAAAATTGTATCAATATACAAAATAACTTAAGCAGAGGTAGAAACAAGCAAGCAAACATTATGACAAAATGACTTTGCAAAGGTGCACAGATATTGTAAACAGATAGGAACATATTCAATATAACAAATATATTTTGAATTTGTATCAATATACAAATTATCTCAGACAGAAATACATTTACAAATGTATCAATATACAAGAACCTATACCATTGTAAACTGTCTATAACTAACAGTTCACAAGTAGATACACTAATCTGCCTATTATCCCATCCCATCCATTTCTAAATATAAAGAGATATACTTCAGTTAGATAGACAATCTTCAACAAAGCTCCTGCTTTGGCTTCCCTCAGTGATGGACTAAAACCAGTAAGCAAAATGGACCCCTTCCACAGGTTGTTTTAGTGCAGTGACAGACAGCATACTCCGAGCACTGCTTGCTCCCCCCTCCCATAAAACAACTGTACCTGCTTCCTTAGCATGGTTCACTAGATCTGGCCTCCGTGCCAGCATACACATGCAAATAACTTCAAGTTCAAGAACTATTTCCTCAGTTACAACTATCAGCTTAGCAGACTCAAGGCAGGGTGGGAAGACAGAGAAGGTTAAGGAGACATGGGAAAGGAATAGAGTCCCTCACCCTCACTCCTGTGCCCATGCCCTGACTCGAATCTACTGCTGACTCTGTGTAGAGTTTTGACATAACTACCTGGGAATTTCCTTATGCCAAAACCATACCCGGAAGGAATACTATTTTCCTGCAAATTACACCAAATAGACCTTTAAGACTGCTGTAAACCATGCCCAGGGCAAAAACCATGTTTTAGAAAAACCTTGTTCTGTAGCCTGTGCATGATTAAATTACTTTGGCTTTTAATTTTTAATCTGGTTTTATCTTAATTGCATTTCTCCCTCATATATAAAATTGACCAGAACCCTATCATCTCTCCATTTAAAAAAAATCCCCTCACCCTTTTGTTAGTAATATTTCCTAACTGAGCCTCTCGGCTGGCACAAAGAACTCCAATCAAACCAAATTAGACCGAATCAAAAATGCCCACATTTAATGAATGCCGCACTCTTGGGTGGCCAGGAACATGGCAGGGGGAAGACAGAGGGAGAGTACATGTAAAACCAAAAATCACATGTTCCTTTTCTGACAGGAACCTAAATACCCTGTGGGAGTGGTTCTGAACCTCCCTAGGGAAGGGTCAGCGCTGGGAGTTGGAGTCCAAGTGCTTTGCAGGCTGGGAATTGGAGTCCAAGTGCTTGGTAATTTCCAGGCCAGGGGCTGGGGTGACACTTCCAACTCAGTATTACAGTCCAGACTCTTTGGATACAGGAGTGTTAGAGGGCTGGGGTCTCACTTTTGATCAAACATTCCAGAGTCTTTGGATATAGGGATATAGCTCAAGTCTGGCTACTTCCTGTGGGCATGATACTGGAGAGGGGAGAGTTGGGAGTTGGTGCACTCACACTCAGTGAGAGGTGTGGCTGGGGCAGCATCTGGGTTGCTGTCATCTGGGAGTCCTCAGGCAGCTTTTTTTTTTGAGGGAGATGAGAAGGCAGGTAACTAGAAGAAAAAATTTTCATGGATGAAGTAATAAGTTAATAGTACCTTAAGTTGTCAAATGCCATTAGACAGACCTGGGAGGGA
>LOEQ01010246.1:11432-33393 GCA_001685075.1 Bramus lutescens | reverse complement strand
AGGGAGGAAGAAGAAGAAAAGAAAGCAGACTAAGTATGGGGTGTATGGTGGTGGAGGTGGGGCAAGCCAGTAACCAGCATTCCTTACAGTCTGCTTCAGGTTCTACCCCCAGATTTTGGCTTGGGCTCCTGTGCTGACTTCTCTTAGTGTTGGAGTGTGATGAAATAAACTATTGGTTCCCCAAGTTTGCTTTGGTTATGATGTTTTATCACAGCAACGGAAAGCTAACTAAACAAGACACTAGCAAGGTGTTTGGAGATGTCCGTAGTACACAAGAAAAAGGCGGTTTCCAAATGGGTATTTCTTGCATAGTTGGGTATAACAGCTTCTGTCCTCCGCAGGCAAGGACCCCCCNCCCCCCCCCCATCCCTTTTCAGGCACTGTGATGGATGCTCAGCTTCTCCCACCTCCCATTGGGACACAGGAACAAAATTCCCTGCTCCTTTCCTCTCCGCTGGGGCACAGTAACCACTTGTAAGTAACCCTTAAGATTGATTTAATAACTGTCGCTCTGGAAACACACATATAAAAAATAGGTCTAGGGAGCGTTGTTCACCTCGGACGGGCTTGGGTTTCCCCGATAGTGAAATGTTGTGAACAGCTGCAGATGCCATAGTTTTGAGTTTCATTCCAATAGGGGCTTCCCTTGAGGGCTTCACTGCAGTGACAGTCCCACTAAGCTTGAGTATGTGTTCTCAGAAAATGTGGAGGGGATAATACTCTCGAATTTGGGGGTGATTTCTTCACTTCAGCCTTTTGGGCTAATTTTACCCCCAATTTAAGGAAGAGGAGACTGCGGCTCACATTTCAACTGTGTTGGAGATGGCCAGGCTGTGAAGAATGCGCACTGCCCTTCCAGAGGCCCTTTCCGGTTCCGGCACCCACGTGGTGGCTCACAACAACCTAAGACTCTACCTCCAGGGAATCCGCCAGCACTTGCACAAGGTGCACACAGACTCATGCAGACGCACACATACGTACAGGTTTGCTACCTGGAGGGCGTGGCAGGACTTAACCTGCACAACCCGACTCTGCCGTCTCTAACTCGGTACCAGGCCCTTTAGGACCACACGGCAAAACTGGGTGGAGCCCCGTCAACGATGGCCACGCCCCCGACGCTGTCGTGACGTCACGGGCGCTGGAAGATTGACGCCAGAGGCCCGTTGGGGAGGGCGCTTTATGGCTGCTGGGCGTTTGCTGCTCGCTGGAAAATGTAGTCCACGCGATGTCGTGAAAAGGTGGGGTGGGAGCTTGCCGGAGCCACAGGATTTAGGGGTGGGAGTTGGAGGGGCGCCGAGAAGGCTGGCTGCTTCCGCTTGAGTCCGTCCGACTTCGACAGCCTGCTTGGCCTGGCTTGGAACCTGTGGGTCTGGCAAGCTGATCCGCGTTGTGTGGCGTCCTAGGGTCAACTGCCTCCACCCGGTGCCCTTCAGGGACGTACCTTGCACCTACCTCGCCGCCCTCCAGCGTGGTCCCGAGAGCCAGTGAAAGACCTGGAAGCTCCGAATGCATTGTAGCTAAAGGTGGCTGCGTGATGTATATCAAGGCGCAGATGGATAATTTACCAATATTTATAATGCCCGATATAAGTAGAGCCCATCATTTACAAAAGTTGTAAATCGGCAAGCCGTTTAAGCGCGATACTGTAACGCAAAATCTGGTTGTTAGATTATCCTTTTGTTGTTCCTTAAAGACCTCTTTTAAAAAGTCATAGTTGACTTGGTTGTTTTCTGCTTATTTATTTAAAGTATTTGGAGGGGGATTGGGGGACAGCATGCTTGAGGAGGTCACAGGATTATCTTTCAGTTGGTTCTTTCCTCCCATCATGTGGATACCACGAATCGAACTGAGGCAAGTTCCTTTATTCACTGAGCCATCAAGTTGGCCCAAGTATGTCTGAGCATGTAATAAATGTTATTTATTGGAGAGAAAAATATATACACATAAATTCAATGACTGGAACGAAAACCTAGACAAGACTGAATTTTGCCACTGGGAACTTGTAAATTCAAAGTAGAAAATCTCCTTACTGATTGTATAGATTTTCTGTGATGAGTTTTGTAGTTTGTTATAAAAATGACACTTTTCTCTTTTTTTAAGAACTTAGTTTATAGTCCCGTTATCCCACCACTGTGAAGTATGTTACTTGATTACATTTTCTTGTTAGAAATTAGCAATTATACACGTGTTTGCTTTTATGAAGAATACCAACTCTCAGACTAATTTTTCAAATTTTAGTGTACGCAGCAGTGTTTCACCTTATGTGTGTAAGTGCACCACCTTCATACCAGCTTTCTTCAGAAAGCGTCGAATGCCCAGGAACCGGAACCATGGACTGGTATGAGCTGCCCTGTGGGTGCTGGTATTGAACCTGGGTCCTCTGATTAACTCCTGAGGCATATTCCCAGGTCCAGAGGAGAGTTTTGTAAAAATAAGTATAACAGATAATGTGGACAATTGAGTATTTAAGGAAGTTTACTTGGCTGGTCCCTGTCAACATGCAGGCAATCCTAGCAGGAGGCACTCTACTATAGTAACCTTACATTCCAGTAAACACACTCTGCATACCTGTAGTGCACACCTGTGCTCTGTAGAATTTGTATAATACCATTGTGTATCTGTGGAAAATCATCTTTTGTGTACCACAAAAGTTAGTGCTTCCAGAAGTGTGTATTAAAAAGAAATACCACAAGTATTAAAAGTATCTTGTTATTTTTAAATTTGATACTTAGAAATCACATTTCAATTTTTGGCATCCTTTTTGACATTTTCAATTTTATGAGTTTAACAAGCCCTTTTCTTTAACCAATTTGATGTTAATTAGATGGCACAATTGAAAATTAATTCTATTTTGCATCAGTAAGTAAATCACTTAAGCATGAGCTGGTAATGAACTTGAATAGTTAAAATATGACACTTGATAAATCTTGTTTTCTCTGATCTATGTTCGTAGGTTTCCAAAAGTCCAGTTTGCCTTGAAGGAAACTAGCAGCTGCAATGTTTTTGTTAGCATTGATCTCTAGCATGTTTCTGTTTGTTTTGTTTTAGACAGGAGCTCTGTGTAGCTCAGGCTATCCTGGAACTTACTATGTATCCCTGGCTATTCAGGAACTCTATATAGACCAGGCTAGCCTCACTCACAGAGCTCCACCTGCTGCCTGTGCTTGGGATCGTCTGCTAGGATTAGGGGCATGCACCACTATTAAATCCTAATCCTGTATTTCGTTTATTTGTTTGTTTGTTTATTTTATATACAATATTCTGTCTGCATGTATGCCTGCAGGCCAGAAGAGGGCGCCAGACCTCATTCCAGATGGTTGCGAGCCACCATGTGGTTGTGGGAATTGAACTCAGGATCTTTGGAAGAGCAGGCAATGCTCTTAACTACAGAGCCATCTCTCCAGCCCTTTTTTAAATTTTTTTTTCCCTAATCCTGTATTTAGGACCTAAATTTAAAAGAATCTATCGACCACTTCCAAAATTACATGAATTGCATGTGTGAACAGTTTGTTTCTTGCAATTTTGAAAGGTCTTTAGAACATGATAGATGATAAGCACTGTTTTAGAGCCTGTGGGCTATAACTAGATAGGGACTGGATGAGGAATATCTATTGTTTTGTCTGTTTTTCTGTTAAAGAGTGATTTGCGGCCTGGGGAAGTAACTCCATGACAATTTTCTTGCCTACCAAGCTTGAGGCTCTGGGTTTAAGTTTCATCACTACAAAAAAAAAAAAAAGGAGATTTTTGTCTTTCTTTAGCTTTAATTCTTACAGGAGTTTAAAAACAGACTTACATAAGTTATTTGTTTTAAACATTTACTTATTATGTACCAGTGTTCTACCCACATGTATGCAGGTGCAGGCCAGAGGGCACCAGACCTCATCATAGATGGTTTTGAGCCACCATGTGGTTGCTGTGAATTGAACTCAGGACTCAGGAAGAACCATTTGGTGCGCTTAACCTCTGAGCCATCTCTCCAGTCCTATGTAAGTTATTTTAAAGGCACCATGTAGGAAATGACCACCTTATATTAATGTGTAATAAAGCCTGGAGGAAAGTAAAAAAATTAAGTGATGTACTTTAAATTTAGTTGTATTGGTTATTTATATTTTTTTAAATTTTTAAAAGATTTATCTACTTTTGCCTAGAGAGTAGTTAAGAGAAATTGTTGCCCTTGAAGCAGACCCGAGTTCAATTTCCAGCACCCACATGGTGTGTCACAGCCATCTACAACCACAGTTCCAGAGGTTCCAACATGCATACATGTGATACACATGCATACAGACAAAAAAATTCATATACATAAAGTAAATCTACAAAATATTTTATTCATTTTTATTTTTTAACTCATGAATGTTTACCTGCATGCATTTATGTGCACCATTTTCATTTCAGGGTTCAGAAGAGCTAATAGGATCCCTAGAAACTAGAGTTAGAAAGTTGATAAGCAGTCAGATAATGCTGGGAATTGAACCCCAGTCCTTTGGCAACTAGTGTGTTGGAACACCTCTCCAGCCCCTTTATTGGTTATTTTTAAAGTGTATAGCTTTTTTACATGTGGTCAATTGAGGAATAAATCTTTTTTTTTTTTTGAGGATTTCTTTGTAGTTTTGGAGCCTGTCCTAGAACTCATTCTGTAGTCTAGGCTAGCCTTGAACTCAGAGATCCACCTGCCTCTAGCTCCAAGTGCTGGGATTAAAGACATGCGCCACCACCACCATTCAGCTATAAATCTACATTTCTACCTGTTTATTCCTATTATGTATGTGTCACATCATTGCCACATGTTTAAGTTCTGATCCAATGTTGATTCAACCATCATCAAATTAATTTTTTATGTCAGTGTTTTCCACAAATTGCCGTAGGTATTTTGTAAGTCTAGAGCGTCAGTTATGGATCTTTGATACAATTTTTTGCATGTTTTAGTAACATGAAATACTGCCCTAACCATAAGGACAATAAGAGATAATTTATTATGAACCAAAAATGAGAGGTCAGGTTCCAGGAACACAGATTAGGTTACCTTAAAAATCGTGTCCCAGGCATGTAAGCAGTTCTATGAGCTTGTATAGCTGAAAGATAGAGGAAAGTAAAAAACCAAGGCATTTTCAAAATCTGTTGGTGGGAATTAGGTAGGTGGATTACAGCAAATCTAGAAACATTCCATTCTTGTGTGTGTGTGTGGGTCCTGAGATGACTTTTGTAGCTGGGCTTGGTGGAAGCTAGGCTGTCACTTATATCCAGAAAGGCTTCAGCTGACAGACACTGACGATGTCGGTACACAGCTGTGTAGAGAGGTTTTTCTTTGGACCGCCAGCTCACAAAAAATGACATGGAGACTTAATAATTATGAATGCTCGGCCTATAGCGTAAGCATATTCCTCACTAGCTCTTCTAACTTAAATTAACCCATTTATATTAGTCTTTGTACTATCGCATGGTGTTACCTCTCCCATCTAGCACCACCTGTTTTCCCTGTGTCTCCTGGCAGCTCCTGTGCGCCTAGATTCTCTTCCTCTTCCTCTCTCCCCCAGGAAATCCTACCTGTACCTCCTGCCTAGCTATTGGCTGTTCAGCTTTTTTTACACCAACCACCGCAACACACCTTCACACATTGTACAAGTGTCTCACAACACAGGTGGGCAATAAGTCTGCTGTCGGGATATCCCAAGATAGTTTGAGTCTGCAGATCCCAGTCAACAGTGCAGACTCATTTCATCAGTTGGTCCGCCTGCCCTTGCAGAATCTCTGACAGAGACATAGCTTTCATCTGGGCACTTCCTCTCGTTTGTTCTTTCACCTGGCTGAGGATGGGACTGGGGGCACACTGGCAAGCAGTCGGTTACTGATGTATATACCCAGCTAATACAGTCATTTTTACTCAGAGACGTGTTTCTTCTTTGCCTCCCTAAAACTCCCCTGACTTCCGACATTTCTCTCTGTGTAGATTTCTGGGCCACTGGTGTTTGGACAAACCTCAGTAAAATGACTCTTCAGGCGCTGGTGCGCCATGCTGCCTCCATGCACTTGAACAGAACAGCTGTGTGCTTTGATGAAGGCAGCAACCAGCCCCCGGTGTGTCACACCTACAAGACAGTGCTGAGCGAGGCTTCCGAATTATGTGATTTCCTGCTGACACACTGTGACTTTGGAGGAATTCGGGAAATTGGTCTCTACTGTCAACCTGGGATAAGCGTACCCTCCTGGATTTTAGGGTAATATTTCTAGGATAAACTGATATCACTCTAAGCTAGTTTATAGTTTTTAATACATAGCACACATTGTAAGCTACATTTCTATTTACTGTTGAATTTTTTGGCATTAGTTTATCAATTTTCTAAAGAAGTACACATTTATGCTAATATTATTTTTAAGTAAATTATTTTAAGCATTTAATGATTTAGTTGGTGCTTATTAAGGAGAGACTAAAAGTTTTTACTAATAGAATATTTAAATGTCTGCAATAAAGACCACATTTGTCTGTCAAAAGAAAACAGCTGAAGTATTATATAACTGTTGTTAGCTCATAGAAAAGCACTAAGACATCACTACAGTCCTTGTCAAATCTTTGAAAATGTTGTATTTCTGTACATTAAGTGTCGAGAGCTCTCAGATAGTCACTGGGCTCTAGATAAAATAACTATTTACAACTGAGGCGTGACCCTAAAATTAGTGAAATTCGAATGAACAGGGACATCGAAATGCTCACAGGAGAATTTTGTTCATTTTGCTAACCTTACATTGGCCCTTCAGGATTCTTCAGGTCCCGGCGGCTTATGCACCTATGGATCCAGACTCACCACCATCATTATCAGCTCACTTTATGAAGAAATGTCATCTGAAGTATGTTCTCGTTGAAAAAAAGCAGGTTAATGTAAGTCTTGGTGTTTAAGTGTTTTGGAGGGGTGTGAAGTTGGAGGGAGAAAGGGGGAGAGAGAGAGAGAGAGAGAGAGAGAGAGAGAGTATTTCCAGTTTAAGAGTTCTCTCAACCTATGACTTTGAGGCCAGCCTGGTCTACCAAGCTACTTCCTGGACAGCCAAGGCTACACAGAGAAACCCTGTCTCAGAAAACCGAAAAAGAAAACAAAGTTCTCTCCTCTGTTTTAACTTCTTAATCCACCAACTCTGGCAGTATTTCCCAGGTCCAGTAATGTGACTGTTCTGATTGAGTGTGTGCTGTGGGAAGTTTCCTGTACAACATAAGATGGCTAATAGCATTGCTGCCTTCCGCAAACTAGAGACCACTAGCACCTTTTTGGTATGACATCCAAAAATGCCCAGCTCTTCCCAAGTGTCCCCTCTCCACCCCTGAACACTTCACTGAGAACCACCTCTTTATGATATGAAAATATAACCTTATGGCAGTTGTGTGTTTTTCTTTACTGCTTCCGAATTATTTTCCATGGTGGAAAGTGCCATAGTACTTGGAGAGTCTACTTTTATGTACTTATATCAGTGTTAAAGAATTATAAAAAAGCTTACATTTTGAAAAAGAGATTAGCTTTTAGACCACACATTAGCGAAAAACTAAATTTATTATTTAAAACATTTTTAAGTATAGGGCTGGAGAGATGGCTCAGAGGTTAAGAGTACTTGCTGTTCTTGCAGAGGACCTGGATTCAGTTCTAGCACCCACCCTGGGTGGTTTACAAAAGCCTGTAAGTCCAGTTTAGGATATTTAGTGCCCTCTTCTGGACTCTGCCAGCACTGCACCCACATGTTACACATGCAGACAAGCAGGTATACAGATACACATAAACCACCACCANACTCTGTAGACCAGGCTGGCCTCAAACTCACAGAGATCCATCTGCCTCTGCCTCCTGAGTGCTGGGATTAAAGATGTCCACTACTGTGCTCAGCTAACCTTGAACTCTATTAGAAGGTCCTGCTGACTACACCTCATCATGTATTTTGAGGTTACAGATGGGTACAGTTTGCCTTTAATTTAATACTATTATTATAGCGTTACGGGCTGCATATAACATGCTGCTTCTAACATGCACACATACAACAACACACAAGCTGAAAATGTGGCAAGCTACTAGGGTTTGACCTTTCATTATTTTTATTTATTTGTTTAATATGAATACTTAGATTGTTTCAATGAAGCTGCTTTTATCAATCAGCACAGGAAGCTCTATTCAGAAGGACCCCACTTTCAATGTGTATGGGTCCAGTGGTGGTGCCCTCTGCAGTCTTAGCACTCAGGGTGCTGACGATAACCTCCAGCTGGAGGCCAAAGTGGTCCAGACCAGCAGGGTCACATAGCAAGGACTTGTTTCCAAAGATCAAAAACCAAACAAAATAAACATAGCACCCTTTCATCCAGCTCACTCCTGCATCGCACCAAAGCACTGAAGCCAGAACCATAGCCAGAAAGTCCCCACTTCTGTTGAGGCTGCTTGCAGAATCTTGCTGTCCACTCCTAGTTCAAGACCAACTCAGAACCATTGTAAAGGATTCAGTAAGTGGCTCTCATTTAACGGAGTTTAGTTCCATGCTGTTGCCACTTTCAGACGGGTCCCATCCTATATAGGCTAAGGGTACTTCATGCTAATTATACAAAGTAATTGAGGATTCTCCATTCATCTACACCAAACCTCACCTTCTCCTTCTCCATTTCTGCACATTTCTGAAGAGCTTACTGTTCTCCACAGTGTCAGCTTTCTTAGATCATGTGGCTCTATATTGGTGATTGTCTGAACTACCCATCTTCTCATTTGGAGAATAACAAATATTGCCTCTGAAATCTCTGACCCTTTGTGTGGAATTAAATTCTGCTTCTCCACTAACATCTCACTCATGTGCTGTTATAATTTTTCCCACGTTGCATTATAGTTGCATGCTTTTATATTCATCTGCTTTGAAGGTGAGTTTGAAAGTAAGGACACTTAACTCTTAGGTATGTCTTATTTCTCCTCATTCCCAGATACATAGCTAGGACTCCCATCCCTGGTTAAGCCATATTGAATGAGTAAATGGATCTTTTACATTTCTATAAAAGAAGCCTTTTTAATATGTTAATATTTGTAAATATTTTCTCTAACAGAAATTTAGGTCTTTGCATGAAGCAGTTTTGAACTATGACACAGTTTCAGTGGAACATAAGGACCTGGTGCTCTTCAGACTTCACTGGGAAAATGGTGAAGTGTCGGTGCTCAGTGATCGAAAAGAGAAGTACGAGGTGGATGATAGAGAAACCAGCATGAGTTCTGAGAGCAGCATCGAAGGGAAGGCACACGTGGACATTCAGCAGGAGCGTTGCTTGGCTTATGTTCTACACACTTCAGGGACCACAGGGACACCAAAGATTGTCAGAGTGCCTCACGCATGCATACTACCAAATGTACAGCACTTTCGGTGAGTCCTGTCCTTTGAATCCCTCTTAGAACTTGTGCTTTAAGCTGGGTGTGGTGGGACTCGCCAGTAGTCTCAACATTTGAGAGGCAGAGGCAGGCGGATCTTTGTGAGTTCGAGGCCAACCTGGCCTACAAGAGCTAGTTCCAGGACAGGCACCAAAGCTACAGAGAAACCCTGCCTCAAAATACAAACAAACAAACAAAAACCTTCCATTTTAGCTGAGCAGTGATAGCTCACACCTTTTATCCCAGCATTCGGGAAGCAGAGGCAGGTGGATCTCTGTGAGTCCGAGTTCAGCCTGATGATCTACAGAGTGAGTTCCAGGACAGCCAGGGCTGTCAGACAGAGAAACCCTGTTTTGAAAAACAAAATACCAAACAAACAAAATCTTGCATTTTAAAAAAGAAAAATGAGTTTAAATCTTTGTAAATTTTGATCCAAGTGGATAATCCTAAATAACTGATCACTTGGATCTGCCCTGGTTGATGTGTATATTTAGTCTTTTGCAGACAAGGGGCAAGGTATGTACTTGTTAACAGGCCAATCACAGAATTCGTGTGTGCGTGCGTGCGTGCGTGTGTGTGTGCGTGCGTGCGTGTGTGTGTGTGATTGGAGTTAAAATCCCAGGCATCCCACAAATGCCTCTAACTCCAGCTCATATTTTCTGGCCGCTAGCATCCTTCCCTCACATGTTTGTGCATTTGCAATACACACACACACAATGTCTTCAGAAATAAAAATGAAAAATAAATCAAACAGAAGGAAGAGTCTACTGAAAGGAAACCAGAATATAAGAATGAATTATTATGAGGAACTGGCTCTCACAGTGTGGCTGAGGAAGTGTGGAGGCCACAGAGCACGCAGTTAGCAGCTAGGAGAGAGTCAGTAACAGGCTGGAACCCCATGGGCATGAGACTGTCCACAGCGTAGTCAGAAAACACAGTCAGGTGGGGTGGGAAATTAACTGTGGACCCAACAGCTGGTGCTGCTTCTTGTTAAAAACTTTTTTAATTTGTGTATATGTCTGTATATACTTGTGGGTATGGTATGTGCCTGCAGAGACCAGAGACTTTGGTTCCTTCTCGAGCTTGACTTACCTAGACCAAACTGCCTGACCTTTCAGTAGGTGCTGGAGCACTAGTATGCTCTGATCCATGAAGCCGTCTCTCCAGCCCTGTTTGGTTTTCACTAAGGAGAACTTCAGCCATTCCAGGATCGATAACACTCAGCTGATTGTGGACTGGAATGTTCAGCAGAATAACTGACAAGAGGGTGTACCTTTACTAACTAGCAGCGGCCATCCTTCTGTTCTCTGACTCCCCCTTAAAGGGGAACCCGTATAACTGGTGATTCACATCTGTAATTCTAGCTATTGGAAGGCTGAAGCAGGAGGATTGCTGTGAGTTTGAGACCAGTCTGGGCTACATAGTGAGTACCAGGGCCAGCCAGAATGTCTCTATAAGCAAAAGAAAAACAAAACAACAAAAATAAGAACAAAACAAAAATGAAACCATAGTAGAAAGAGAATTCTGGGGGTTATAGTTCACTCTGTCTGAATCGACATATCAGAAAGTCTGTCTGATAGAAGGGGGAATGGTGTTATTTAAAGGACTTTATTTTTAAATTTTTTCGAGACAGGACCTCACTATGTAGCTCTGACTGTCCTCAAACTCATAGAGACCCACCCTTCTCTGCTCCCAAGTGCTGGGATTGTGGGCATGTGCTACCACCCCCCTAAAAGGCTTTCAGTCCTGCCTTCTGTAAAGAGGGTTTCCAGCAGCAGCTGCACCATTGGTTAATCTGAAGAACAAAGTCTGAAGCATCCAGAAAATGTGTTCTCCTGATAACTGATTCCCCCTCCTCTTCTTTGTTTAGATTTATCTATTTTTATTTTATGCATATGAATGTTTTCCTTGCATTCATGTCAGTGTACCTTTTATGTGACTGGTGTTCATGGATGTCAGGAGAAGGCATGAATTCCCTGGAACAAGAGTTTCAGATGGTGGTGAAATACCATGCGGGTGCTGGGACCTGAACCTGGGTCCTTTGCAAGAGCAGGAAGTGCTTTTGACCACCCAGTCCCTACTTAATGGTTCTCTAGGGTCTGTGCTTACCCAGGCTTCGGCGTTCCTTATGACAGCTATGCTCTGTCTGTCCCTAGGGTGCTTTTTGACATCACCCAAGAAGACGTTTTGTTTCTGGCTTCGCCTCTGACCTTCGATCCATCTGTTGTGGAAATATTTGTTTCTCTGTCCAGTGGAGCCTGTCTGCTTATTGTGCCAACTTCTGTCAAAGTGTTCCCAGCCAAGTTAGCTGATGTTCTCTTTTCCCGCCACAGAGTGACCGTTCTACAGGTATATTTCAGTAGCAACAGAAAAGTTTTCATCTGCATTCTTCTAATGTTACGTGTCTTAGAGAATCCTTTATATTTCTATAGTTCTTCACAGCGGATTAATGATGTGCAGTTAGTTCATCAAAGGTACCACCTTGTGATGGCACATGTTTATTTTAAAATGAAAGAGAGTTCAGTTAATCATGCCTAGAGAATCATTTACTATGCATTTGTCTATAGTACAACTGGAGGAATTTGACTTTGACTATGGTGTACTGTTGGGGTATCTTCTCTCACAACATTTAAGCATATTGTGTTTCCTACCAAACGCTAGTATATTAATTGCACCATTACAGATGAGCTAAGAACTAGGTGTGTTAGCACCTGCTTGGACTCTCAATACTTGGGAGGTAGAGTCTTCCTATAAGGAGCTCAAGACCAACCTCTGCTACATAGTGAGTTCAAGGCTAGCCTGAGCTACCTAGACTCCTGTATTTAAAACAAACTAAGGATGCCGGGCTGTAGTAGTGCACACCTTTAATTCCAGCACTCAGGAGGCAGAGGCAGGCAGATCTCTGTGAGATTGAGGCCAACCTAGTCTACAAAGTGAGTTCCAGGACATCCAGGCTACATGGAGAAACCCTGTCTCGAAAAACCAAAACCAAACAACTCCCCCCCCCAAAAAAAAAAATCCAAAACAAACAAAGGAGCCTGGTAGTGTTGGTTCCTATTGCTATGAAGAGACACCACGATCACAGCAACTCTTATAAGGAAACATTTAATTAGAGCTGGCTTACAGTTCAAAGGTTTAGTCCATTATTGTCATGGTGGCACTTAGGTAGACATGGTGCTGGAGAAGGAGCTGAGAGTTCTACATCGGGATCAGCAGACAGCAGAAAGAGAGAGAGAAAATGAGCCTCAAAGCCCACCCCAGATGACACACTTCCTCCAACAAAGCCACACCTACTCCAACAAGGCCACAGTCCCTAATAGTACCCTTCTTATGAGCCTATGGGGACCATTTTTATTTAAACCACCACAAAGGCTGATTTGTGCAGCCCAAATATTCTTAGATATGTGGCCTTTCACTGGCACATGGTCAACTTACCAGGGCTTCACTCTTAAGAGAAACTGACAGTTACCGGTAGCTCCTTGGTTAGGGGTGGGACATTGTGCCCAACTCCTCTCTCCATGCTGGGACTTGTTCTGGCCTGGGCTTGCATGGATTTTATGCATGCTGTTACATCCACTGTGAATTCAGACGCTGTCCTTGGAGAGGACAGGTTCAATTTCTCTCACCCACATGGTGGCTCATAATTGTAACTCCAGTTCTAGAGGATCTGACACCATCTTCTGACCTCTGAGAACACCAGCTTATGCACGCATGGTGCACACATATGGTGCACACATATGCATAGAGAGGAAGCACTCACAAAAGTTATAAACAGAGTGTGTAGAACACAGGTTATGAGATATTACATTGTAAATGGTTCAGAGAGACGGGGCTGGAGTGATAGCTGAGGATAAGAGCATTTGTTGCTCTTCCAGAGGCCTTTAGTTTGGTTCCCAGCACCCACATGGTGCTCTCAATCATCCATCATTTCAGACCCCAATATCTAGGGGATCTGGTGCCTTCTTACATCCTCAGGCACCCACATATGCATGAAAGCAAAACAGTCATAGAGATAATAATAATCCTTTTGTTTTTTGTTTTGTTTTTAGAGATAGGGTTTCTCTAAGTAACAACTCTGGCTGCCCTGGAACTTGCTCTGTAGACCAGGCTGGCCTTGAATTCACAGAGATCCACCTGCCTCTGCCTCCTGGGTGCTGGGATTAAAAGTGTGTACCACCACTGCCCTCTGTTTTTTTTTTTTGTTTGTTTGTTTCATGTTTTTAATTTTAAGATATTATATTATAAATGGTGAAAGATACTGATACTGGGTGTACCAGAAACACGCCTTTAATCCCAGCACTCAGGAAGTAGAGGCAGGTGGATTTCTGTGAGTTCGAGGCCAGCCAAGACTATATAGTGTGATCCTATCACAAAAGTAAAAAAAAAATGAAAGAAAAAAATATTGAAGCAATGGGGCTGGAGTTCTGTGGCTGAGTGTGCTTGCTGTGTCTCCAGAGGGCGCCCCCATGTCCATGGCTCATGGAATTCCGGCTCTAGGGACTCTGAACCCTTCTGTGGCCTCTGTGGGCACTTGCACACATAGTCACATACATATACATATAGAAATAAATCTTAAAGAATTGAAGAGAGCCATGTGTGATGATGCGTACCTTAAATCTCACCTCTCTGGTAGGTCTGTGGTTTCACCAAACTTCCTTTTATTTTATTTTATTTTATTTTATTTTATTTTATTGTTTTTCAAGACAGGGTTTCCCTGGCTGTCCTGAAATTACTCATTCTGTAAACCAAGCTGGCCTTGAACTCACAGAGATCTGTCTGCTGAGTGCTGGGATTACAAGCGCCACCACTGCCTGGCACTCCTCTCTTCTCTTCATTAAGAAGAGAGAGCGTTTAATGCTGGTGAGTCTCACCAGTGCAGTAAGGGCAAAGGGAAGAAGGAAGAGTAGGAGGAAGAAGAGGGAGAGAAGAAAAAGGACAAGGTGGAGGAAAAATTTTGTGTGTAGGTAGTATGATCATGTGTCTGCAGAACTGGGAAAGGCAGGGAGAGGAAGACATTAGTACTAATAAACATTTAGCAAACCTGAAAGATACACACTCGATATAAAAACCAGCTATACTTGAATGTGTAAATGTATGCATATAGTCATATGTATTTCTCTCTATATATATTTCTATTAAGGAAATGCCTAAAGCAAAATTAAGAAAATATTTCTTTACAATAGCATCAAAAATAATAAAATAGGAATAAGTTTAAAGAATAGCAAGACATGGTTGTGGGGGGATGGAAGGAAAAAGAATAGCAAGATTCATCCACCGAAAACTCTAGCATCATTGACGGAAATTAGAGGCACACCTACGTAGACAGGCATCTCACACTCATGTAGAAGTCTAAGCATTGTCAACAGGGGAGTTCTCACTCAGTCTGTAAATTATATTAAATGCACTATCCTACCAAATCCCAGGAAATGTTTGATAGAAATTCACAAGTTGATCCTAGATTTTATAAGGAAATGGAAAAAAGTCCTAATTTATACAATGGAGTACCACTTGATAATAAAAAGAAATAAACTGTTTATGTATACAATAAAATGGATGAGATGGGAAATATTTATTTCGGGTTTTATAAATAGGGCTTACCAACTGAAAATTATAGCCTTAGGGCTAGAGATATGGCCGGTGGTTAGGAGTATTCCTTGCTCTCTCAGAGGCCCAGAGTTCAGTCCCTAGCACGTGTGTCTAGTGGTTGACAGTGCCTCTAATTCCAGCCATAGATATCCAATGACCTCTTCTGGCTTCTGCAGGCACACACATACAAACATAGACAGAAATAATAATGCATCTTTAAAAAATAAAAATACAGTCTTAGTGTCCTCATAGGTTCCAAATACAAAGCCCGANTGACAGTGCCTCTAATTCCAGCCGTAGATATCCAATGACCTCTTCTGGCTGCTGCAGGCACACACATACAAACATAGACAGAAACAATAATGCATCTTTAAAAAAATAAAAATACAGTCTTAGTGTCCTCATAGGTTCCAAATACAAAGCCCGAAGTAATTATTACAGCGTTTACATACGGAAGGAGGAAACTAAGTGATTTTATTGTGTTTCCAGGCAACTCCAACATTGCTGAGAAGATTTGGATGTGAGCTCATCAAGTCCACTGTCCTGTCAGCACACACTTCTCTGAGAGTACTGGCCCTCGGTGGGGAAGCCTTCCCCTCACTGGCTGTTCTCAAAAGCTGGAGAGGGGAAGGCAATAAGACACGAATATTTAACATTTATGGTATCACAGAGGTGTCCAGTTGGGCGACCTTCTACAGGATCCCCGAGGAGGTCCTTAATTCTCCTGTGAAGTAAGGCTTTAGTCACTTTCAATAGAGGGAAGAGTCTTCTCCCGAGATCTTAGCATTAGCCCTGGGGCTTGTGAGTTTTGTTGGGGATGGCAGTTGAATGTGATGCTGTTGAAGGTGATAGTCTTTGCATGCTAAGCCCACCCTCCACCAGGGAGCTATGCTCCTAACCCTACTGACAGGGTTTGTCAGGCGCTGTAGTGATAATATTTAAGACAATATTTCAACTTAAGAATCCAAAATGTTTCTTATAACTGGTGACAAGATCCTACTAGATCCTTTTGTGACATAACAAACGGTACCAAACCATTTCCTCAGGCGGTCTTTGCATTGTACCATAAACTGCTTTTGTCTTTGTTTGCTGTAAGTGTGCTTTTGAGACACTGGGAAGTATGCCCACATGTGTTTTTCCACAGACACGAATCTCCCGTGCAGCTGGGGTCACCACTCCTCGGAACAGTGGTCGAAGTCAGGGACACAAATGGCTCCCCAGTTCATGAGGGCACTGGCCAGGTATTTTTAGGTTGGTTTATATTTGTTGGTTTATTTTTCAGAAAGAAAAATCAGATGTTTCTTTTGTTCATTTCATATTTTTTTTATGTAGAGTGTACTTTTAATCTTTTCATATTCACAAGATATTTAGTATTTATCCAAATAGTTTCACATGCAGTTTCTAATAATGTAGAAACATGATTTGAAGTGTTATCATTTGTAGACAAAACTACCTAGCAGTATTCTAAGGATATATTTAAAATAATATATATTTTTAGAAATAAGTTTGGTTTTATTCTTTTGCTAACTTCCTGAAGTTATTGTGTCCAGGTAGCATGGGTAGCATTAAAAAGTCTCCTCATTTTAATATAGTCAAGGTTTAAATCTTAGTTACTGAATTTTGGAAATTTGATTTTGATGTTGTTAAATCAATTTTCCATGGATTTTGTGACATTGGAGTTTGTGTCTTTGAAAGGTGGGGAGAACAGAGTGTGTTTTCTGGATGGTGAAATGGCAGTGCCTCCTGGCACCATGCGGGCCACAGGAGACTTTGTGACTGTGAAAGATGGAGAGATGTTTTTCTTGGGAAGAAAGGACAGCCAGATCAAGCGCCATGGCAAACGTCTTAACATTGAGCTTGTACAACAGGTAGAGCCATTTAATATTGTCTCTTAGTGTATTAGGCAGCAGAGGCAGCTACCACCAGACTTCTGTGCCAGGTCCTCTAAAACTCACATCTTTATATTCATAATTAATTACAATAAAAGATATGAGAGGGTGTGGTGATGCATGCCTGAAACATCACTCAGGAGGCTGAGGCTGAGGATTATGGGCTCAAGGCCAGGCTGAGCTATATAACAGGATCCTAGCTTTTAAAANAAAAAAGAAAGAAAGTATCAGTGCCAGGTGGCAGTGGTGCACACCTTGAATCCCAGCACTCAGGAGGCAAAGGCAGGTAGATCTCTGAGTTAAAGCTCAGCCTGGTCTACAAAATGAGTTCTAGGACAGCCAGGACTACATACAGAATCCCTGTATCAAAAAAACCTAAAAAAACAAAACAAAACAAAAATCCCAAAATAATTGCAGTAAAAGGCATGGATAATTCAAGGTATCTCTTATTTCTATCAGGAAGATATTTTGTTTGATTGCTTTGTTTTGAGGCAGAATCTGTTTATGTAGCCCAGGCTAGTCTAAAATTCCAAGTCCTCCTGCTTCAGCCTTCCTAGTGTTAGGCTTACAGGCATGACTCCCCAATCGGCCTTCCTAGTGTTAGGATTACAAGCATGACTCCCCAAGCCTGGCTTTAGATGGACATTTTTAAATTTTTTTTTGTTGAGGGTGGGGGGGCATTCTGAGACAGTGTCTCTCTGTGTAGTCCTGGCTGTCCTGGAACTCATTCTGTAGACCAGGCTGGCTTTGAACTCGCAGAGATCCTCCTGCTTCTACCCCCTGAATGCTGAGATTAAAGGCATGCAACACCACCGCTCAACCAAGATGGCTATTTTTAAAATAAATAAGGGGTTGGAGAGATGGCCCAGTGGTTAGAATAGTTACTGTTCCTGCAGAGGACTCAGGTTTGCTTTGTAGTACCCACATCAGACAGTTCACAACCTTTTTCTGTAGCTCCAGTTGCAGGGGACCCAACTCCCTCTGGCCTCCTCCAGCACCTGCATTCACATGGTGCATAAAAACTCACACAGGCACACATATGTAAAAATACATAAAGGGGCTAACAAAATAGATTCTGAGACCTATGAAAATACATTGGTTTATTTGCTTTGGAATGTATTTTTGTGGGCGGGGGGACTGGTAGCTCTGTTAGTAGTAGATACCAATAGCAAGCAATTAAAAAAACTCAGGTATTTTCTGGAAGTTATTCAGCTATAATGATTTTAGATCAGCACAGTACAGCAAATCCAAGCATTCAGGAGCCCGTTTCTAGGTGTCCCCATTAGTAAGTGAGGAAAATCTCTTTTACAGGTGGCTGAGGAACTTCACCAGGTGGAATCCTGTGCAATTACATGGTATAATCAGGAAAAGTTGATTCTCTTCATTGTAACCAAAGTTGATTTAGTAAAGGATAGCATCTTTAAAGAATTGCGGAAATGCCTTCCAACTCATGCTCTCCCTGATGACATGGTGTTGATTGATGCTCTACCATTCACATGCCATGGTAAAGTGACTTAAAGCAGATGTGTGCCATGCTGGAGAACACTGATGTACCCAGATTAGTTTAACAGCCGCATAAGTGCCGTTATCAGCGATACTAGCATGAATTATGGTAGACTCTCTGTTAATCGCTTTGTGTTACTAACTCATCCCTGATGAGAGACTCTGTGGGCTGGTGGTATTCTGATTTGCATGTAGGCAATTTCACCCCAGACCATTGTGCTGAGTATTAATTATTTGGAAATCCTTGACATTACCTGACAGAAAAGCTAAAGGGAGGAAAGATTTGGCCTCATGGCTTCATAGTGTGTCTGTCTACCACAGATGAGAAGGTGCAGTGAGCAGCTTGGATCATGTGATGGCAGGCCA
This sequence comes from Bramus lutescens, assembly GCA_001685075.1. Lineage (NCBI taxonomy): Eukaryota > Metazoa > Chordata > Mammalia > Rodentia > Cricetidae > Bramus > Bramus lutescens. The sequence goes on along the minus strand of LOEQ01010246.1, from coordinate 14,681 downwards.
GGAAGCAGAGAGGTGAAGACAAGTCTGTCTCCTTTCCTTTATCCCTCGGTGCCCCCAGCCCATATTCAGGGATGGTCCTTCCTGCTTCATTCATCGTCCAGAACATCCTCACAGACACACCCAAGGGTTTTCCTCAGCCTTAGGTGACTCTGAATCCAGTCAGGTTGGCCATGCAGGTCAGCCATCACGGCTAGACAGTGGTTCTCAGGGGTCACCAGAGAAACTGAACTAATGTTTAGATAGGAATATAAGAATACATCAGGAACTGACTGGTGTGGCTCAGAAAGTCTCGCACTATGACTGCGAGCTGGAGGGGTCCTAAGAAAGCTGGGGCTGAGTTCTGAGAGTCAGGGGAGCCAACGGTTTAAACACTGCAGGCAGGGCGTCTCCCAGCACAACAGTGAGGATGAAACAGGTGAATTTCCTACCCCCCTCCTTCTACTTTTTGTCCTCTTCAAGCCTCCAGGGGCTGGAGGAAGACAGTCTTCTTTAGGTGAGTCCACTGATTCGTATGCTGATCTTATCCTGAACTCTCATTATAGATGTACCCAGAAACAGTGTTTAATTCATGTTAAACAGTAGGCCAATCCCACAAACCATTCAAGTTGACACATAAAATGGATCATCACAGTGGTAGACTTGAAATTCTGCCTAATACTACTTAGCTTCAAATTATATTCCCTTTTGGCAACAGGGCCTTGATATGTATTTCAGAATAGCCTTGATTTCACTGTATAGTCCAGGCTGCAAAATATATACTCTTAAATTCAGACATAGGGAGGGCCACATACCTGCACTGGGGAAGCTGACACAGGAGGATTACCAAACTTGACACCAGCTTGAGCTACATAGTAAGATCCTGCTTTAAAAAAAAACCTATGAGGCTAGAGAGATGTCTCAGTGGTAAAAATGGTTGCTGCACCGGCCTGGTGGGTTGATAACTTATGCTGTAATGGAGAGAGTCAAGTCCCAAGAGCTGTATCAACTTACACAGAACACACACAGACACATTTTAACATGCATCCTGTGTGTGTGTACATTCTTGATAGTTCCTTACCCGTGGCGTTTTTATCTAACGCATACTCGAGACCATGTATTGAGTCTTTTACCATGGATAAAGAGCATCTCCTTCCCTCTTGGGTGTTATACACTCTTGTCTTCATAGCATTGGCCTTCAGAACTGACTCTCTGTTCTCTGTGGTCTCTGAGTTTTACAGTGAAGAGTGTGTGGCTAATAAACACAGTGACTCTGGGGCAAAATTAATTTGCTTATTTTATGGGGTAGGACCAAGCCTAGGCCCACGTAGGTTCTGAACACATGTTCCACTGCTCGGCTACACCCCAAGCTGCATGGTTAAAGTTTAAATGTTATTTTAATGCTTGTTATTTCTCTTCATACTAAGGAAAAATTGATGTTTCTGAATTAAACAAGATATATTTAGACTACATAAACTCGGAGCCTAGGAATAAGATCTATGGAAAAGAGGAACTTTGGGAAAAATTACAGTATTTATGGAAGGTACAGTTTCTTAAATACAAACTTATTTCTGTAATTCATTCTTTGTAGGGAATTTTAGTTTTCCTAGTAAACCAGTAAAAATGTTTTAGGAATGTTATTGCTGCCCAGGTGCCAAATAGGATGCCTTCCTCAGTCCAGTCAGTCCATACTAAAGGTTAGAGTGTTTACGTAACTGTCTCACAAAGACATTCATTGAAAGGAGTGACTTTTCTCTGGAGAGGCAGCGAAGTGCCTGTGCTCTCACCACACTAGAACCATGCTCTACCGGGTGGGCTAGCCATCGCGTGCTCTACCGGGTTGACTAGCCGTCATCGCGTGCTCTACCGGGTGGGCTAGCCGTCATCATATGCTCTACCAGGTGGGCTAGCCGTCATCATGTGCTCTACCGGGTGGGCTAGCCATCGCATGTTGGGCTCTGTCATTAGTCCTGAGAAACGTGCAGTAGCTGTATGCTACTGCTCAGGCTTTTTTTTTTGATGTGTCCCAATAGGTCAGCAAATTTTCTTAAACAAGAGGTAGATTTTTCAGCAGGCATTGGTGTCCCAGGCCTTTAACACCAGCACTTGGGAAGCAGAGGCAGATAGATTTCTGTGAGTTCAAGGCCAGCCTGGTCTACAGAGTGAGTTCCAGGACAGAGAAATCCTGTCTCGAAAACAACAGCAGGAAAAAGATTTAGATTTTCTGAATGGTTCTGTGAAGCAGATGTATTTTGTTAGTCTTAAAAACTGAGGACTGTGTTGTTATCACTCACTGTAAGGCAGTTTGAGCTATATGAAGTAGACAGTATCCTTCCATGTAGGGAATATCAGCCATGGGGATCTTAGGGACTAGTTGGTAAAACAGATGTTTCTGTGACCTATTCCTTATTTTACTGGTAGGAAAACTGCTCTAAAGGGAATCATATTTAGAGGTTATAGAGTGAATCTGACAGAGTTGATGGTATAGTGATAATCATTAGAACAGAAAAAATAACTTTTAACTTATCTTAATTGTTAGCATTTTTTATGATGCTGTCTGTGTTGTAGGCACTGGCAGCTCTGTATCGCTTGTTACATGGACAGTCCTGTGGTTCGGGCCTCTTACCGTGTCTCTCCCTCTCTGTGTGTAGTCTATTCTGAGTCTCCCTGGAGATCCCGAGGATGCTTGGAAGGTTCCCGAGGACTCAGTCTTCTTAGATAGTGGCGGAGATTCCCTCAAGTCCACATGGCTCCTCAATGAGATTGAAAAACTCACTGGCACATCCATGCCTGGGCTCCTGGAGCTTATTCTCAGCAGATCTATCTTAGAGGTGTACAACCACATCGTTCAGACCGTGTTTGCACAGGAGGACCTGAAAGTCAGCAAGGGCTGTACCACGAAAAGGAAACTCAGTGACACGGATCCAGACGACCCAGAGGAAGCCAGCAGCAAGCCTGCACAGCTGGAGCCAGCCTTGCCCTTTGCTCACGACAGCAAGGCAAATGCTTTGATTGCTCTCAGCAGAGGGAGTCAGCTTCTGCCTCTGGGCACTTGGGGGCATTTAACTAAGTTAGGACACTGCCCATCAGTCTATCCTCCTGATTTCATCACACAGACTGACACTCAAGTACCAAAAGGCTTAAGTCCTCCAGTTCCTGAGGAGAAATTGAAAAAGCCATCAGTTTCTCAGAAGGGGAAACTTGCGGCAGGGGCTCAGACCGTGTTGTTGCGAGAGAGGTGGCGGTCAGACACAGGCAAATGCGTAGATGCGT
>LOEQ01010245.1:13784-27645 GCA_001685075.1 Bramus lutescens | reverse complement strand
ATAAAATTTTGACATAATATTTTATTCATTTTCCAGTCCTTACATTCATTTCTGATTGTCTCCAGAGAGATAAATGGACAACTATTTGTCACAATATTTAAATGGCTTTAATGAGATTTTTTTTGATATTCATGTACGACTTTTTAAAACTTTACACTATTGGTCACATGTTGGGCTACAAGAGACAGTGGGAAAACTAGGGAAATCCTAGCGGGACTGTAGATGTGGGTTCTTGGTGGTTTTAAGTGAGGCTAAAATAGGAGTTGGCTATTTTCTCAGAGATCTCTCGGCCTTGGCATCTTCACCTGACTGCCTTTCTAGAGTAGCAAAAGAAATATCTCATTGCAGGTGCCTCCACACTGTCTGGTATTTCTGAGGCTACATGTGAATAAAATTGGCCAGCACAACAGCAGTGTTAGGCTTTCCTATAGGAAACAAAATACTAACTCTTACCTGAATCAATGTGATCCCCCCAAAAGGTAATCCCAGACACGAATAGTGTCATTGCACTACAACAGATCAGTGTAGTCAGTATGTGACAGTGTTGCCATCCTTAGAAGTTCTTTTAAAGACACGAAGTAGGGAGGGAGACATTTTTTTTTGGATTGTCTTGGGGGAAACTAGAGGAGGGTATGAACAAAATACTGTAAATATATATCCGTGTATATATGTAATTTATGTATACAATCTATAGATAAACCTTTTAATGAATACATGTATTTTTTAAATATTAGCAATGCACAATAAATTAAGATTGTTTGCTGTCACATGTTCATTAAAAATACAACTTCAGGTCATGTGTCTAAGTTTCATGAAATGTGCATTGTTATTTTACTTATCAAAGACTGGAGCCAAACTGAGCAGTCTTTCTTCTAATACTACTGTGTATTAGACAAGCAATCCACATTCTGCTCACCTTTGTAAGTGCACTGATAATACAAACAATTGTACTGTGACCACATCACTAACACTATTACTATCACTATCACTATATCACTATCACTATCACAGAAACAGTAAGCAGAGCACAATGAAGACAGGGTAAGTGATCACAGCAGGGCATCATGGGGGCAAATAGGGTTGGGTATATTCATGAGCTTCTCCTTCATGTTTCAGAAGAAAAGAAAGCTTATTGCATTCTTCAACTGAACCATTTATCTCCGTTTAGCTTTGAGTCACAATGGTTTCCATAGGACATCTGTAGAGTTCCAGCCATTTGGCTTTATAATTTTCCTAGGGATTTTGGGGATTTCTTGAACATTTTATGAGAACAAAATTGTCTTTTTTAGAGCATGGGACATCCTTTCAGCAATTTATTCCCATGCTTTCTCATGCTTCATATTTTTAGTTTTCAGTCAAATTATTTATATATCAGTCCATGACTTCAAAATCCAACCACTAGGGAAGTTCTCCCCCAAGATTTACGGCCTTCTGACCCTGGGTTTCTCTTCTGTACTCTGGGAAACAGCTCTGCTTCAAAGTATTAAGGTGAGGATTAAAGGAGTTAGCATTTTGAAAGTTATTGAAGCAATGGAAATCTGTGTGCAGGTACCAGAAAATAACTCAAGTCAGCTGCTGTCTCTGAAAACAACCTACAGGTCTGTTGGCAGAGGAAGGTGGCACAGCATCATGATGAAAGAATATAGTTGAGAGAGGGTAGAGCCAGATGGGACCACAACTGAGTTATCTGTAATTTTGCTTTTCCCTTTGGCAGAAGCAGAGAACATTGGTATCAACATCCTAGTGTCAAAAACAGTGGCTAAATCATGAGGAAGGATGACACAGAATAAGAAATTCTCTCTATTTCTCTCTCTCCCTCTCCCTCACCCCCTCGTGTGTGTGTGTGTGTGTGTGTGTGTGTGTGNGCTTTTCAGTGGATTCTGGGGATTTGAACTTAGATCTTCATCTTCAAGTGTTTTGTACATTATTCTGACCACATTAATATTGGACCACAGATTCAATATTAATATATATTTGATACCATTGTAATTTTGTAGACACATTCACCAATGTCTGGGTTCTTTCTCTTTACGTGTGACTAAATGGCTTTTCTCTTTTCTAGAGTAAATCTTTGGGTCAGAGTAGGAGGGGATGGAGTAGCAATTGATTGCTTAGTTAATTCATATGTCTAATGTCTTAAAGTCCTTCTCTGAACCAGAAATATTTCATTCAAGATGACACAAAAAATGTCATACACGAAGTAATTGCAGTCTTTCAATTGCAGAAGTGTAGTTGCAAAAGAGAGAATGCAGAAATTAAAAAGGGGAAGAGTTCTAAAACATTACATGAGAAGTCCATAATTTCAAGAGAAATTTGAACAAGAAAGTTCCACTGGGAGGTGTGTACCTCTCAGGTGTATGTGAGGGTGTAAACAGAACCTGAGAACAAGAGTGGATTTGGAGCCCTGCATCCTTGACTTCAGAGCTCAATTCAACCCTTTGTGATGCTAGCTATCTAATCTGCCAAATGTCAAGATATGTATTCATGTGTTAAGCTGGGCTACCAGATACTGTGATTCATGTAAAATGCCACATCCAGATACTTCCTAGGAATTCCCATATCTCTCCTTTGCCCTCATTATGGTGTCACAAAAGAGGCATAGGGATATTATCGATGGTTTATTGTACTTGGAACTTTCCTTGGGGAAGGAAAGCAGATTTCAACTACATACATACAAAGTTTGCCAGGATTCCAGCATCCTTAGTTATACGCACAGTATTTATGTAGCTGGGAACATCCTGGAGGCAACAGGTTTGTTTAAAGACATTGTTTCTTATGGGACATTCAGTGATGGTCCTTTGTCCGAAGAGCTAGCAGCCAAGCCATCAGACAGAGATAGGATTTTCTAAGACCAGTCACCAGCAATTCATGTAAATTGCAGTTTGAGTGCAATCAATAGATGTGACAAACAGCCAATGCTGGCAACGGGGGACCTAATGAAGGTGAAGCTGTGTAAACGCTCACAGATAACAATGGAGGGGAAATTACAGAGCAGTGTTCTATTGAATAAGTGTGGTGCCAAATGAGCCTCTGCTCTCAGGTCAAGCTTTCCAACTGCTCAAGTGGCTGTGTTCTTGTCCTTTATAATTGTTCGTGTCAGCAGAACTGGCTGGACCTGTGGAGGGCATGCATTCAGCATGCATTTGTTCTGCTTCGGAATCCACTCTGGATGGCACCAGCTGATCCATGGTGTGAGTGACCACCTCCCAGTGGACAAGGCACCGACACAAATACTGATCCTCCTTATGGTTAGAGTCAAAGGCCTGCCATTAAAGCGATAACGGGTTCTGAGCACTCCTGGAAAAGGATTAAAATGGAAAAATCACTTTGGCTATTATTACAATGTTTTCCATTTCTTAAGTAGCTAGGAAACAGTCTCTGATAAAATGAAAGGAAATATGCTAATATGGTATTTCTTTTTAAAAAAACTAGAAAATTTTAGAGATGCATGTTAAAAATGTAACCTTATATCTACAACCTACACAAATCACATTATCTCAATAATTTTAAGACTGAGTCTCTTGATATCTCAAACCTCAAAATTTCAATAAGTCAATAATAACAATGGCACTTTTATTTCTTAAAACTACATCTTATTTTTCAATTTTTTAAAAATTGTTTTTCTATTTTTTGAGTTTATACTATAATCATTTCCCCCTTCCTTTTCCTCCTAGGAACGTTCCCATATACCCCTCCTTGTTTTCTTTCAAGTTCTTGGCCTCCTCTTTTCATTAATTGTTCTAACATATGTGTATGTATATGTATATGCATGCATATGTATTGAATATGAATATGTATTTATTCTTAAATACATAAGTACAAACTGTTCAGTCTGCATCCTGTTAACATATGTGTACATTTTCAGGGCTGACCATCTAGCACTGGAAAACCAGTTGGTGTGCTCTTCCTTGGGGAAGACCTCTTTCTCCAGCTCTCAGCCCTCCTGGGTTGCCTGTAGTTCTTTGTGTGAGGCTGAGCCTCCTGGGCTACTCATTATCCACATTAGCAGGTCTACTGTTGTAAAACTATATTTTAGAATTTGTAGTCTGTATTGGAAAATTACTAGGCAGTGCTGTAATTGTTTTTTTTATGAGACTCAAATATTTATGGATGAAATGACTGCTTTTTACTTACACATTGCATTAATAATTAAATGTACCACTTTTACTTTGTGTAAATTTCCAATTTGATACAACGGGGAAAATAAATCTGTTTTCTCAATACATTGTTGTAATAGTATATGTATTCAAAATTTCAAAACATGAAAATAATCAGATAAGGGCTCTTTTGGCAGGTTGATCATGTTGTCGCATGTAATTGCAAACCAGTTGGCAACTGGAGATCAAATGCAGGTCCTCTGCTTTTTAGATAAGATAAGCTTGCCTTCAGAGTGGCTCTGTCATGGGTGGCGAGCTGTGCTTGGGAATGGCTAGAGCACTCCCATTTTTCCTCTTTAACTAAATCACATTTGATCCGTATATTCTAGCAGTTATCTTTGCTTTCTCCATGCCATGTACTTTATAGTCATTGTCTTTCTCCGGACATGGATCTGTTGCCATAATTTAGAAAAACTCTTCAGTGATGCCAATTCTGCCATGTTCGTTAATGAGTGTGCATCACGGGTTTAGAGTGACACAGGATTTGCATTAGAACAAGAACAAAGATACTCCAGAAAAACTGTTTAATTGTATTATTTACAATGAAATATATTTTGAAACATTTTCAATCCATCGGTAGGGCCAGTATGATATGGATTATGACTCACTTATACGAGTGTATCTATATCCTTCTAAGACTTTTCCTCTCACAGTTATTCAGGTATACAAACTACCCAAGGCCCTGGAGTGGTCAAAATGGAGATTCCTTGGCTCTCAATCTATGTTCAGTGCTACTGTTCCTATTCAATCCGACAAAGCAAGAAAGTAAAAAAAAAATGGAAATGAGGAAAATATCATCAAAGTCCACCAATTCTGCCCACATGGAACATGATGTAAAGTGAATTCAGATTTCAAAATGTAAAGTTGATTTGCTTCTTATTCTTTTCTTCAAATAACTGACCTTCTTCATAAGATTCAATGGGTTTTACAGGAATTTAGGGCCAAAGGCTGCCTTCAATGATCACTAGGATCATGAATATTCATACCTTCTGTGGACAGAGAAAACCCTGTTTAAATGAAAGTGTATGTTGAACTTGACCAATTATACTCACTGTCGAAGCAGCTGCTGTTTTGGAAACAGATTCTGGCCTCCTTGCTGTCCTGGACTCTGGGGCAGAGCTACTTCTCTGTTCCATAGGAGCACATTCACAAGCCACTGGTCTGCTTCATCATACTCCCCTCCTTGTTTGCAGGTAGGAAAACTGAGGTTTTTAAGGTCAAGTAAGTGAATGTGTGGCCTTTCTCTGTGAATTCATAGAACTATTTTTAAGGATCAAAATGCTGTATCTATTTCCTACCTTTATTAAACTGAAACTTCTTTTAGAAAACTTCTTTATTCTCTTCTCAGTTGGATGACTTCTGCTCATTGAGATGGAGGCAGCAGATCTATCACTGGCTGTGTTCATCTCATTCCCTTTCCACATACAAAACAGGAAAATGATATGTAGTGATTTTTATGTGTATGATTTGAGAATTTCATACATTCTTACAATATTGTTTAATCAGCTCTATCCCTATTTCCTTTCCTCCAAATCCTCCTCATCCCTGAAGCATTATTACCTTTAAATTTCTAGTGCATAAAACGACAAGCAATCATGCAAACAAATACTAAGTATTCTTGGTGCTGCCAGTATGTGCTTGATTGCAAGGCCATCTACTGGATCATAGGTGGCCTCTTAGGGGCCACATCCCTAAAGAAAAATGAATTTCCCTCCTCCTAGCAGCCATGGATTGTTATAACTCCTCAGCTAAAGTGCAGTGAATATCTTCTTCAAACCTAGTTAAATTTTTGTCTGGCTTGATCTTGTGTAGGTCTTGTGCATACATACAGTCATAGTCACTGTGAGTTCATGTGTGTAACTACCCTATTGGGTCTGGGGACAGTTTTAGTGTAGTCATCCATTTTTTCCCAAACATCCCTACCTACTTATGGATAATGAGATCCCTACTTATGGATAATGAGATCATGGACACTAGAGGGAAGACATTATTGCCATTTTGTTAAACCAGTTAATTTCTAACTCTATTATAAAAACTTGCCCTTCTCATTCCTCATCAAAGGAAGGTCTTTCTGTAGGAGCTGGAGACCATCACAGAAGTCTACAATTGGTAAAAATGCAGAGAATAACAATTGGATGCCCACATTCAATTGTTATTGCTGTGGGATAATGCTCTTACACACTGTAAAGATTTGTAACTCATATTGGTTTAATAAAACTCTGATTGACCAGTAGCCAGACAGAAAGTATAGGTGGATGTCTAGACTAGGAGAAGCCTGGGAAGAGGAAAGGCAGAGACGCAGTCACCAGCCAGACACAGAGAAAGTAAGATGAGAATGCCTTACTGAGAAAAGAAAAGATAACATGTCACATAGCTAAATATAAGAGATAAAAATTGTAGGTTAATTTAAGTCATAAGAGCTAGTTAATAATAGGCCTGAAAAAGGCCAAGCAGTTTATAATTAATACAAACCTCTGTGTGTTTATTTGGGACTGAATGGTTGTGGGACTGGGCAGGACAGAAACTTTATATCTATAAGGTAACCCCTACACCAAAAGATCATCACAGAAGAAGGGGTGGGAAGACTTTAAGAGACAGAGGACAAGGATTTCTTCTGTAAATGATAATGAAGGTTCATCCATCAAATCTCAAAGATATGCTCTTCTCAACAAAACCTGCATACTGGAAACACCAGTTGATATGCCACTGTGTATGGGGATATTTCACAGGTCCTCATTCATAGATGAAGAACTATAGGGAATTAATACATGCTGAGAGATGGAGAATCAACTTCCTCCAGGAATGAATCACCTGATAAGTTGTCCAAATCCGAGTGGTTAACTTTAAACAAATATGCATAAACATGTGATCACCATAAATGGACTAAGAAGGATGTATGTTGTGATAATTACAGGTGATTGAGGGGACAGGGGAGGACTGGAAGAAGAAAGACTAGAAATGATGTGAATATAGTATGCATGTAGGACCCCCCACTCTAATGTTAATATTTTTAAAAGAAGGCAAAACCAAAGCCTCTACTGAAACCATAACCAGTCTCCCCAACAGTACAGATACTGTAGAAGTCAGAGTGGTAGTTTCCTACAAAACAAGACATACTCTTTGAATGTGATTTAGCAGTTATTTTACTTGGTATTTACACAATTAATTGAAGCTCACCTCCATACAAAATGTACATGCAAGTATTTAGAGAACCTTTATTCATTAAGGACTTGGGAACAACTAAAATATCCTTCAGTAGGTTCATAGACTAACGAATGGCATCCATATGTGTAATGTTATGTAGTCTTTTAGGAAAGACATGAGCTGCCAAGCTATAGAAACCATGGAGAAAACATGCATACACATTGCTAAGTGAAAGTAACACATCTGCAAAGGGGCGACTGTAACTAAAGTGTAGTTTTAACTACTGTCTGACTTTAAGTGAAAACACGGGAGAATCAGAATGAAGGGTACAGTAGAAGGATCACTGGTACCTAGGCATTAGGAAGTAGTTATTGGATTACTAGACAGAGAAAAAGAGGGTTTTTTAAGCAGTATTTCCACTCTATAGTGGTAAATATGTGTCATCACACATTGGTCCAGAATTATGCAGTGTATATCACCAAAAGCAAAGGGTATACTATGGACTCTGGGTGGTAATTATGTCTTGACGATGCCAGTTCACAAATGGTAACCAAAGTGCTCCCAAAGGGAAGATACTAAGCTTATAGGGAATTGAAGGAATGTGTTATTGCATGGGAAATCTCTACTTCTGTTTAATTTTTCTACCAGCCAACAATATTACCAAAAGTTCCAACTACACTGTTTTAGTTCATATTACAGGTTAACTATAATATATGAACCTCAATGTTTCAGATAAGAATTTATATATTACACTGAAATATTGCATATTATATATCTAAATATATCATAAAATATATATTAATTATAATATTTTAGGTTCAATTACAAATTTATTGTAACATTTTAGATCAGATAACTTCACTATATCCTGAAATTTGACCTAAATTATTAAGAACAAAAGAAAAGAAATTATCTATTAAACATCTTTGTCTTAGATATTAGACAGAAGACAACTGTAGCACCTCTAGAAATAGGTTGAGGGCCATGATTCATAGTACCTAGAGAGGTAGGGATTGAGAACAACTACCTGAAGAATCTATAGAGGGGAGTAAGGATCATAATATGTGGCATGCAAAAGGGCAGTGTAGGACAACTATCTGGAGTAAATATGGAGAGAGTAGCTAAAGACCACTGTTCTACAGCATCTACAGAGACAGGTTGAGGACCATTATTCTGCAACATCTATAGAGAGAAGCATTACTGGCCACATGTGGGGAAAGTCTACAGGACTAACAGACCCCTGATAGAAAGATGCATGTATAACTCCTGTCTATGCTACATGACAATGGGTGTGATTTTATAAACTCCCCTTTTAACGAATGCCATTCTGCTTTAGTTGGAGATTATTATCCATAATACTGGATGGGTGTCAAGCTTTCTTGAAAGTGACAGTGTTGCTGAATGATGCACAACTTTAAAGCATTATACAACACTAATTATTTTGACTGCTGATAGATTGCATCAACTATCCATGAATAGCATTTTTCATAGATGCCTAAACCTGCACAGCTTAATATGGTTTATTGATTTATCACAGCTCAATTTCATTTTAAAAGATCTCAAATTACAAGGTCCTTCAGTTAGCTAAAATAGATTTTCACCACTTAGATAACCAAATTCAGACAAAATTGGTAAGAAAACAAACACTTGTCATATCTCTTTAATTTCAAAAATTTGGGGGTAAGTTCCTAAGCCACTACAGAGCTAATTCTATTTTCTCATCAGTAATTCATTCATTATGAGTTCAGGGAGAGCTTTAAATAAAAACGTAGTAAGAAAGTTCACCACTAATTAGAATCTGAGGTTGGAATCCTAAAAATTTAACACCTTTAAATATTCCACAGGTAACTGCGAATGTTCAAAAAAAAACCCAAAGCTGATGATCAGTGTTTCACACCATCTACAGAAAGAGACTGAGGGTCACTATCTGGGACATCTGTAGAGGCAGGTGCCAAGGACCACTATTTTTATTATACAGAAAAAGATTGAGGGGGAAGAGTCATATCTGTAATATCCACAGAAGGAGGCACTGAGGTGTAATGCTACTTGTAGTATTTATATAAAGAGGTTGTGAAGACCATTATATGCAGCATCTAAAGAGAGAGGTTGAGTACTACTGTCTGTAACATCTACAGAGGGATGATGAGAACCATTTTTGAGACATCTAGAGAGACAATGAGGACCACTATTCTGGAGACTCTACAGTGTAAGGCTGAGGATCACTATGCTACAGCACATACAGAGGTAACCTAAGAAACATTATTGTGCTGTTTCTATAGAGGGAAACTGGGGACTACTATTCTTCAATGTCTAGAGGCATAGGTTGAGGACCAATATCCTAAAACATTTGTACAAGTGTTTCTGATCATATTGTGCACCATTTACACAGAGATGTGAGCATCTCAGTTCTGTACCGTATACAAAGAGAGGCTGAGAACCTTTATTCTACAGCATTCACAGGGGAAATCTGAGGATCACTGTTCTTAGGAAGGATGAACATCATCCTAAACAATCTATATAGAGCATCTTAGTTTTGCACATTGACATGGAAGCATACATTAACAAAATAGGATAAGGAATTGTATTATTTATTTAGAAACACAATGCTGGAAAATTAGCTAAAAAATTTAGCATCATTTCAATTTGGAAACTGCTGAAATACACAAAGAATGCTACTCTAACCAACTTTTTTACTTTCATTTTTCATCTTTTAAATGAACTCCGGATATCTGTGCATATTTATGAGCTTAGTGTAATTGCATATATATACATAAACATACATACATATGATCAAATCAGGTAGATTGTAATTTCCTAAGCAATTACTATTTCTTTGTGTAGAGACCTTAAAAGTCTTCTGGCTATTTTGAGAAAAAATACTGTAGACTGTAGTTCTTAAAATTTATTAATTTGGTATATTGGTACATGTATGTACTGCACTATGTATGTTCCTCACGGTTATGTAAAGCAGAAGAGGGCACAGATTCCGCTATAACTATATTGCCTACGATTGTAAACCACCATGTATATAATGGGAACTGAACCCAGATCACCTGGAAAAGTATTAAATGTTTGCTCTTAGTTGCTAAGCCATCACTACAGCCCCAGCTATAGTTACTTTGCTGTGCTATAGAACACTGAAATTATGTCTTCCTGTTTAATTTTTACTTTGATATTCATCTAATCTTTCCCTTTCTGCCTACTTAGTTAACCTCTGCTGACTGATGTTTTCTATATTTTGTTTTGTTTTAAAAGAATTATAATAGATGATTCTTGGTTTTGGGATCTGACTTATTTAATTTAACCTATAATCCATCAGCTCCATCTGTATTATCATATATACCAATGTTTTGGTATGGAATATTACTTTATGTGAAGATGTATTACATTAGTTTATGTTGAGGGATGTTACTTTAAATATGTAAGGGTGTGTTGCATTTGTTTATACTGCTTTTGTTTAATGGTGAAAAGATGTGTTGCTGTTTCACCTTGCCTGCCTGAGGCACCTGATTGGTTTAATAAGAAGCTGAAAGGCCAATGTCTAGGCAGTATAGGGATAGGCAGGGCTGACAGGCAGAGTAGCAGGAGGGATCTAGGCTTGAGAGAGAAGAGAAGAGGAGGGAGAACAAGGGAGAAAGATAGGGAGACACCCGGCCAGCCAGGCACCCACCAGACAGACAAACACAGAATGGGACAAAAAGAATGAAAGCAAGGTAAAAAGCACTGAAGCAAATATAGATGAAGAGAAACAGGCTAAATTAAGTTATAAGAGGTAGTGGACAAGAACAAGAAAATGCTGAACATTTATAATATTAAATCTCCATGTCATGATTTGGGAGTTGGCTGGGGCCTAAACAAAGTCTGCTATATTTGATGTCCCAACATGGGGCCTGAATTTCCACATGAAAGAAAAGGATATGGTTCCTTTAAAAGACTCTGCCATGGGCAATGGTGGTTCATTTCTTTAATACTAGCACTAGGGAGGCAGGGAGGTAGAGGCAGGCAGATCTCTGAGTTTGAGGTCCAATAAACCCTTTATCGAAAAACCAAAAGAAAAAACAAATCTCTGCCACACAGCAAGCACTTGAGCATCTGGTATGCCAAGATGCTAAGTAGAAATAGCAAAGTAAGAGAAAATGCCTGCTTCAGTGTGGACACCAGCTTCCTAGAACTCTGGTGGTTGAATGCAGCTCCTAGTTAAACCTAGCTCCCAGTTGAATACAGCTCTCAGGAAGGCGGGGCATGAAGCTTGGCTCTCTCGTGGACCCAAGCAGGGTGCAATTTGTGCTTTGGCTCACCTGGTCAGAAAAGGTAAGAGACATGCAGTAAAGACATGCAGAAAGAAACAACAACTACAAAAAGAACCTCTAAATAAATTACAGTGTGCTTAAAAATGTGCATATGCAGCTGGGTGGTGGTGGTGCATGCCTTTAATCCCAGCACTCAGGAGGCAGAGACAAGTGGATCTCTGTGAGTTTGAGGCCAGCCTGGTCTACAGAGAGAGCTACAAGGACAGGCCCCAAAAGCTACAGAGAAACCCCGTCTTGGAAAATGGGGGGGAAGTGCATAAGTTTAACAGAGAAAAGAAAACAGATATAAACAGGCATAGGAATATAGTTTGAAAATAATAAAGTCTTTAAAGAGGAAGTAATGTAACATAAAAGAAAAAAAAACAAGTAAAACTGGGAAATACACAGGGAGTCTGGATCCTGTGTGGTGTTGTGTTGACTTTAAATTTTCTGAATGTTGATGAGCAGATGACAGCTGCTGAGAGACATGGTATTGTTGAAAGGACTGTTGTGTTAAATCAACCTAGATTACTTTAGGGATGCCTTAACTTTAAAATGGAATTCACAAAATGTATTGAGTTGGGAAAGAGGTTATGCTTTTGTTTCCATAGGAAATGAAAGGCTGTGGATTCCTTCAAGTTTAGTAGAGATGATTTTTGATCAAGGAAGGCTACAGACATAAAGAAATAAAACAGGAAAAACTACAAGACTGGTTCTTTAAAGACGCCATTGCCCTCAGACAACAGGAAACAGTCTAGAGAACAAAATGCCCACATTTCCAAAAGGTGGTATGGGTGGTTTTGGTCATTTTTTGGGTTGTAGATATTTGTCATTATTTAGGGGAATATATGAATATAAAATAAAAAGACAGCTATTAACCTCAAATACTTTACATTGGTATGTTATGTATATAGTTATTTTTGCTGTGCTGTATTATGATATACTCTTGCTTGAGGTATTATAATTATGCAACTCATTTAAAAATGTAGCGCATCATTAAAAATGCAAGTTAGTAGTTAGTCATTTATAATAATCAAACTTATATTCATGTTAGGTATGTTTTCAAGGTTAAACAGATATATTCAGATATATGGGTGATATTCAAATATGTCAGAGACCAATAGAATATGTCATTTAAGATGTTTAACATTACAGGGTTTTTCAGGACAGTGAGACATATCTGCTCTTGGCAGTACCAATCTTCTTCATAAAAGAATGATAGGCTTTGAAGAATCTTTATTTGGAGTTTGCTTTCATTGTGATAAAGCTAGCCATTGGAGCAAGAAACTGCCATTGTCTTGGCTGCTGACAGTGTACTGTACAAACTGGACACACAGGTCACAAAGGAAAAGACTGCTGAATTTTGTCAAGAAAAGGCAGGACAGTCCTTCAAAATACCTGTTTCATAGTAAAGTCTGCCAGATATTCTAGCTGCATAGGTTGAAGATAAATGCCCCAGTGCTCCAGAGGAACCCTGTATGACTTTCTAGTCAGCCAGATACTCATGCTTGTTCTAGAGTTTTAGAAGTGACATGCACTGTTTACTCAGGTAACATTACATCCTTCTGGAATCTTTGATGGAGTTGAAGACTAGATATATCGATATAGATATAAACTTTTCCTTAGTTACAATAGAAAGTAAATTAGGTATAAAACTTTGGATTCACCAAAATAGGATGAATAGTAGACCATTTTCTCTGAAATTGCCAATTAAAAATGGACTGAGTATTGTAAAGGCAATTCTCTTGATAATTGTTCATCCCAGAGATGCCCCTGATTCCAGTTGTCTTTCACAGTACTTTCTTCTTCCATTCTCCCCTCAACTGATCCCTCCTGCCCCCATGCCCACCCCTCATCCTGAACTCCCACTCTATATCCTCCTTCGATGTCTATTCTATTTTCCTTTCATAGTGACATTTGTGTGTCTCCTCTTGCACCCTCCTTGTTACTTGGCTTCCTTGGGTCTGTTGATTGTAGCATGGCTATTCTTTATTTTATGGCTAATATCCACCTATAAGTGAGCATTATTATATTTGTCTTTCTGTGTAGTGTTTGTTCCTGGCTGCCCAGACTCAAAATAACCACACAGAAACTGTATTAATTAAATGATTGTTTGGCCTATTAGCTCTAGCTTCTTATTGAATAGCTCTTACATCACAATTTAACCCATTTCTTGCCACATGGTTGTGGCTTACTGGCAAGGTTCCATCTAGCATCTGACTCTGGCAGGGGCTATATGGCTTCTCCTTGACTTTGCCTTCTTTCTCCCAG
>LOEQ01010244.1:61815-75233 GCA_001685075.1 Bramus lutescens | reverse complement strand
TTTTTTTTATCTCTGCTCTTTCTAACAGTTCTAATCCACATGTCCCTATCATGAAATGTATAAACCTGTCCAGGCTGGACCCCAACAGATGTTGCCCCTATGTGGGACCCTGGCAGCTGTGTAGATGGGTAGCTGGCCCCTAAAGTCCTCCTCCTTCCTTTCTCATCCCAGATCTTTTTTCTCTGAGATTTCTCCTCATATTTATCCTCACTGCCTGCCAGCCCCACCTATTTCTCTCTCTTTCCTCACTATTGGTCGTTCAGCTCTTTATTAGACCATTAGGCGTTTTAGACAGGCACAGTAACACAGCTTCACAGAGTTGAACAAATGAAACAATAAACAAAAGTAACACACCTTAAAATAATATTTCCTAACAAATGTACCTTTGTGAAAAAATTATTAGGGATACAGGTAATATACCTAAACACAATAAAGGCAGTTTACAAAAAAGCAGTTGAATTTTTGCATTCATTTTTTAACATTGACATCAAAAACCCATATTTCTGTGATGAAAGGTATTTATTCTTACGTAACTTCATATAGGTTACAAGCATATTAATGCTAGAATAATCTGTAGTTACAACCGTCACCCCTTTCTACTGTTTCTTGTTCTAAGTACTATATAAAATCCATAGTTTGCTTATGTGGTTATATGTACTTTTGGTTTGAAACCTTTTGAATGTAACACTGTAATTGATACTAAATATTGCCACAAATATGTAATGATGTCCTGCAATGTCTGGTAGAATTTTATAGAGTTCCTACTGTTTCTAAAATAGTTCTAATTAATTAATTTATTAACCCATTAACCCTCACACTGCCCCTGTGACTAATACCTGTAAATACTAGACATACAGAAGCAAGTGGCAAGCTCATCACCTAAGTAATAATATCATGATAAGAAACATATATGTTTAATATATATGATATACATATTACATATGGATTCTTACAGTGAAATAAATATTTGCTTGTAGTGGTCAGGAATGAACATTTTGGGGATGTGACTTCAGGTAACGCCTTGAAAAATAGGGTTCTCTATTTCATATTAACTTGAAGTCAATTTTAAAATACAGTAAAATGAGAAAATAATAACAACCAAATTATGAATAAGTTCTATTTTAGGGGTGGATCCTACACACCTTCTCCATGGTGCTGAAAATGAAATTACATTAATTTTTTTGTTTTTGTTGCCTTTCTGTTTCCCAATGTCTTAATTTTTATAAGAGTTGAATGCAAATATGTATTGTATGTACAATTTTTAGCTGGAAGAGAGAAACGCAAGGAAGTGGAGGCTCTTATGCTCAGATTTAGTAAAGGCTTTGTTTTCTTCAGATTGATTCTTTCATATAAACCAGTGAACACATTTTAAGTCTCTCAGTTTGCCATATAGCACAAGTGCAGTCAACACTGTGGTAGCATTCATAGTGCTGAGCAGTAAACTGAAGTGCTATTTCCATATTAAGAATGTAATAACTTTTAAAGAGGATGGACTTTACCATGTGGGAGGAAGGGAGTACAGCCAGCTTGCCAGCAGACGAGGAATAAAGAGGGTCCATTTATAGATCTGGAATTTTAAAGCTTTGGAAGGGGAAGCAGAATATTTTAAAAATACTTCTCTGAAACTTTCCTGTTAGGCAGCATTCCTGACGGAAATTTTTAAAAACTGCTCCAAGACTCATTTGTCTCAACAGCTGCAGGTACTTGAACCTCGGCTTCTACAGTGTCCACGGCCTCTCTAACAATGAAAGTGGAAATTATCAGAGAAACAAACCATGTCTGAATGCAGTTAAGTGCTCTGTAATTACACAGCAGTGTTACCCTTTGGCTGCTGGTTCAGCCCCCTGCAGGCACACGTGCTGCACACGCTCTCACACACCCAATCAAGTCCACAGAGACCTTTCATTACACAGAGACACCCTTAGCTCGAAAAAGGACTAGCTCAACTTTAGTCCTCTCTTCTTTCTATTCCTGTTTCTTTCCCCTTTGTTCTTATACATAACATTTCTGTTTTTCCAAATGACTGTCACTACGCTGTTCTACTCGAAGTGTGGCGATCGGAGAGTGTGAAGTTAATATAGCAGGAGGTAGAATGTCTGTGCCCTTCTGAGTGGCTCCCTGGGTTCCATGAAAAATTGGTAATAATTGTCTCTCCATCTTCTCTTGTGAACAATGGAGAGTGCAGAGGCTCCAGAAAGAACTTAAGTACCTACAGCTGTTGAGATCAAGACAGCCATATGAAAAAAAACCTCAGCAAGTCAAAATGGGTACCATTTATGCTTGCTTTTTATTGCTTAAAGACCACATTTAAGTCTTTACAACTTTGTCTTATAAAGAATTTATATCCACATAGAAAATGATCCATCTTTCACCAAACTAAAACAAACAAATTAGGATTTTTTCAGCAATAGTAAAGGTCCATTTTTTTTCTAGAATTTTCCAGCTGATAGTTATTTCTTATTTAAGGTTTTCCCTAGCAGAAACACACAAACCACCAGGAGGAGCTTTTACTCATCAAAGGATGTACAGATTCATCTTACAGAGCAGTCATAGATGCTTATGTCTCCTAAAGACCCTTTTCCAAAGCTTACTGCCATCCTCAACTTGCAGGAAGGGGAGAAAATCCAAGTTTAAATTTAAATTGTATTATTGAAGGAGAGGAATAGCTTGAAATTTTTATTTGTTTTGTTATTAAAGAATATATTTCAGTATCTAGTGCACAGTATTTTTTCCTTTTTGACATTTAAAGACATACAGAAGTCTATTTTAATTTTCTTAAAGATGTGTGTGTGTGTGTGTGTGTGTGTGTGTGTGTATGCACTACCTGAGTATGTGCAGTTTCCCACAGAGGCTGGAAAAAGAGTTTTGGAGCATATGGGGTTGAAGTTACAGGTGGTTGTGAGCCAGTCCATGTAGGTGATGGGTGCTGACCGTGGGTCCTACGGAAGAGCAACAAGGATTCTTCACTACTGAGCAATCTTTCTAGTTTTCACATCCCCAGAAATCCTACTTACAATCTTTTCCCCCATTCTTTTTATATAATACCTAGAAATCCAAAGGACACCTGGATTTTGTTGCCTTAAATTTGACGGGAAAATCCTAGTTAAGCATTTTCCTTACGTCTTTGTAAATTTCTTCATAGACTATTGCAAAAGAAAAAAATATATGAAACAATTTCAACTGTAAGATTTACTTAATCTTTCTTCCAGAGAACTTGCTATTGATTTTTTCATAGCTGTTCTCTAATTATGACTGTTAATGCCATATTGTCACTTGATTCTCCTGCTTGGTACACTTTCTTTTGTATTCTTATATGAAAATATCTAAGGAAACTATCTACAGGAAAAAGACATTTCTTTGGGCACAACATGACGGAGTAAGAGTTAATAGAGAGTCTTTTAACACTGCAAGGTTTAAGCGTTTCATATAAAGGAAACTCAAATTTTATTTACTGCATCAGAATAAAATAAAAAGTTTTAACTTGACTCTCAGCATTGAGGAAGCCTTCAGTGCAAGCAGTCTTGTTGTGCTCTGTTTTTATTGCCTGCCTCAGGGCCTGTGCAAAATACTGTAGGTTTCAGAGGTCCCTCATTAATCTGAATCCCTGGATCTGCTGAAAGCTGGTTCTGTAGGGCCCCAGGGAATTAATGAAAGCAGACACTCTCTGCTGGAATGGTCCTGGGTTCACCATATTGTGTTTTGCTGTATTAAGCTTTGGAAAGCTGATGTAGTTTTGATATTCTCAGAGATACATGGGAACTGAGTCCTTTGATTGCTGCAATTTTGTACTCATGTTAATGTTACAGGTTTAGTTATAATCAGTGACCCTATAGCTAAGAAAACAGGAAACTCTGGTAACTGTTGAAGTATATGGAAGGTAGGGGCATATTTATTTTATTGACTGAAGCAGTTTTTAATAATATTTGTGTGTTTGATCATCAAAATTGAATTTATCTCCTTATATTTGTTACTAGATCTTGTCATCTTGCTGTGGAAATTCCTTCAGCCAATAGTCTTTAAGATACTGGCCCACTTTTGGCATGGTCTCATGTACTATAAATCCAGACATAAAAGCATGCATGGGCCCCTTGGCTGCTGGATTTGCCTTCAGTTTCCTTTGCACACAGAGGACTGTGAATCACTACTCTTTCTGTGACTTTACCCCCTAATAAATAAACCTTTATTATACTCTATTCTGGGCTACTTTGGAATGCCTTTGTACTGCAAAATCTTCTCTTTTGGGATAGGAACATGAGCCATGGTGATTTCTTCTGGGCCTGGGATCTCAACCTTGTTCTTTATGTATTCAAAAAGTTAAAATTGTGGGCTCTTGTAAAGGAAACATTAACATGGCTGTTCCAAGTTTTTACCTACTTATTGTTCAAAGGTATGTGGGTCAACGTGATTTCTTAGATTCTATTATTTTTCCTGTAAATTAATGAATGCTATTGTCTGTCTCGGTGTCAACAGTCTTAATTGATGTGCTGATAGACCTCTGAAAATGCATTCATACTTTATTTAGTCTTTCTCCACTCTCATTGGTCCGCAACCACTGTCTAATCCCTTTAATTTTTTTTAGGTTTCTTATTACATATCATTTCATTACTTCCTTTGCTTTTGTTTTTTGTACAGGACTATCCTCTATACTAATACTGTCTTCAGGAGTTTAGCTGGACCTTTTCTTGCTAAACATCATCACAACTGGGCTTGTTGGCTGCTGCTGTTCTCCCTAGAAAGGAGGGGAAGAAAGTCATTAGATTTTTACTGAGCAGCCAGTACAACATCCCAGCCAGCTGCATGCAATTCTTCCCTGATTGTACATGGCTTCAGGGTCTCTTAGAAAAGCTGAAGGATATAGTTTGGGAAGTACCAAGGGAGAAGAGTTAATCTTCATATCATGGGGCACTGTCTTAGCTACTTTCTATTGCTATGATAAAACACCATGACCAATACAATTTGGTAAGGAAAACATTTAATGTGAGCTTATGGGTTTCTGTTGGTTTGAGTTCATGATGTCAGAGCAAAGGAACAGCTGAAGGCTCACATATTAATTTACAAACACAAGACACACACACAGACAGAGAGAGACAGAGAGAGACAGAGAGAGGACACAGAGAGACAGAGAGAGGACACAGAGAGACAGAGAGACAGAGACAAAGAGACCCTGGTGGTGGAGAGAGACTCAAGTCCTGAGGTGAATGTGAGCTGTTGACATGGGAATGGCTGTGTCAAGTATTCAATAGCCCTAGACACAGGAAAACATCAAAACCTTCTGTTCTGGTCCTGTTTGTGCAGAAAATGCCCACTATATCTTTCTCCCCTAGATGTTTACAACCTGAAGACTGCTGCCTGATAGGGATAGCTACTTTCTACATTAGCTAAAGCTGTCTTCATGATCCTTGCCTGCCTCCTTGTTTATCTATATGTAAGAATTCTGCATCCTTGCTCAACTGTGTGCAATAATCCTGCCTTTCTGATCAACACTTTATAATAAATATACCAAGCTTAGGGTGTTTGTATGTCTTTCTGTCTGTCTTTATTTCATTACTGTCCCAATCAGGTCCAAGTCCCTGAGGTCAAGCAAAGACTTAGCAAAGAAAAATATGCATGAAGACCTAGAGAAGGCAGAAGCATGCTGGGTTTTAAGGCCTAAAGAGATCTGAGGATAAGTGGAACTCTGAAATCAGAGGGTGGATGGAGAGACCAGGAAAGTAGGGCTAACTCACAAGGACCTTGTAAGCTATGCTGAAGATTCATCATTTCACTAAGGGCAATAAGATGCTGCTGCAGTTTTTTAAGTTAGAAAGAAACATGATTACTTTTGAGTTTTAGGAAAACTCACTTTAATTATAGAAAAGAAAATTAATGATTCATAATTGGAGGCTTATTAGGTGGCATGTGTGTGGTGGTGGGAGTCTGATATTTCTTGAAATATAATATGAATGAGAAACAAACTTTAAAGTAATATTTTGGAGAAAGAAATACCATGTAATGTTTGGGTGATGAGAGACCACATTCTTTTTTCTTTGGTTTTGTTTTTGACCCCTATAAGCCTGGGAGCTAGTGCTATTTGAAAGTAATGTTATATTTAAGATCTGTAAGTACTTAACATCTTGATGTAGAGATTAATTTTTTGGCTGTGAATCTAGGCTCTGACATATGGGTGGTGCATTGTCTTCAAAAGGCTGTTTCATTTCCTATCTCCATTTTTTTTCCATAGCATGGGGACAATGGACTGTATTCATACATTTATTGTGATGGTAGATTGAGAGATTATTAATGACCTTGGAATTATGTTGAGTACAGAGAAGGCTGTGATACATGTTAGCCATTACAATTGTTGAAATCACTCTTATAGCATCTAGATCAGCTTGTTCCCACCCTTCTAATGCTGTAACCCTTTAATAGAGTCCCCCATGTTGTGATTACCCCAGTCATAAAATTATATTCTCTGCTACTTCATAACTGTAATTTTGCTACTGTTATGAATTGTAACATAAAATCTGTGTTTTCTGATGGTCTTAGGTGAGCCCTGTAAAAGGGTTGCTAAACCTCCCTAAGGGGTTGTGACACACAGGTTGAACATCACTGATCTAGACAAAGATGACCAGTTGAAATCTGCATATTTAGAGTAAGAAGTGGAGGGTTATCAATAAATGTATATTGAATTCAATGCTTATTTTATATTGGAAGGAAATGATTTCTAAAAGGAGGGTTCGTTATAGTTATTACTGATACCATTATAAAAATAAAATTAGTGCAATGTTATGTACGCAGAGCCTGATTTTTGTTCCCTGGCTGTCTGTATCCAAATAATCACGAAGAAATTATATTAATTATAACACTGTTTGGCCAAAAGCTCAGGCATATTTCTGATAGTTCTTATATCTTAAATTTAACCCATTTTATTTTTTAGTATTTTACCACAGCCTACTGGTTTGTTACCTCTTGCTTCTTGGGAAGCTACATGGCATCTGCCTCCTTCAGCAACTACATGGCGTTTCTCTGACTCAAACTACTCTCTTTTGTTAGATTTAATGTTTTCTTTGATCAATGAGTCTATTTCTTTTATTGTATCTTCAGTGCTTGAGATTCACTCTGCCACCTCTTGTATTTACTGTTTATGCTTGCAGCTGTGGTTTCTGATCATTGTCCCATATTTTCCATTTCCAGAATTCCCTTGGTTTGTGTTTTCTTTATTTTCTCTATTTCATTTTTTAAGTCTTGAATCATTTATTTCATCTGTTTGATTGTTTTTTCTTGGTTTTGTTTAAGGGGTTTGGTTGACTTCTTCCAATTTTTTTGTTTGTCTTTTCTTCCATTTCTTTCAGGGAGTTTTTCATTTCCTCTTTATGGGCTTCAAATATTCTCCTAAAGTTATATTTTATGTCATTTCTTCTGCTACATCTATATTTGGGTGTTTAAGTTTTGCTGTTGTAGGGTCACTAGTTTTTGTTGGTGTCATGTTGCTCTTTGTGGTTTGAGTGTATTCCTACCTTTTTTTCTGATTGGCGGTAGTTGGAGCTTTGTCTCTGGTGTTCAATCTTCCAGGTGCCATGGATCCAAGGCTTAGAGGGTTGCTACTTGTGGTGCAGTCAGGGCCACAGTTCCAGTCACCCTAGAGGGCAGAAAACATTTCTGGAATTCACTCAGCAGTTCCAGGGGTTGCTCTGCAATCCCAGTGGTAATTTGGGTGTGCTCCCATGGAGGTCACTTCCTTGGGCCTGCTTCCATGGATGTTCCTGGCTCATACCTCATTCTGAAGAGGTCCTTGGCTTAGGTCTGGTCTCACAGAGGTCTCTGGCTTAGGCTTACTCCTTTGGTGGTCACTCCCTTGCACCTGCTCCTGTGGAGGTTGCTGGCTTGGGCCTAATCCTATGGAGGTCACTGGCTTGGGCCTGTTCCCTAGGGTTGTTCCTGGCTTGGGCCTGCTTCCTTGGCATTTGCTCCCTTGTACCTGCTCCTGCAGAGGTCACTGGCTCAGGCCTCCTCCAGTGGAGGTCACTGGCTTAGGCTTCAGCCTGCTCTTTCTATATATCTGTTCAGATTTCCCAGCTGGCTTTACTCTGCTAAGCTATTGGCTGAAACAACTTTATTCATCAACCAATAAAAGCAACACATATACAGAAGGACATTCCACATCATCTCCCCTTTCCTCTCTAGTTAACAAGGAAGGTTTTAACTTTAACATAGTAAAATTACATATAACAAAATAGGTATCTAGCAAGAATTACAGGTACAATATTTAGTCTATTTGTATATGGCAAAACTAAAGAAAATATATCTAATTTATCTTTTATAATAACTAAGAAAACTATAACTATCTCTCTTTAACTCTTCAAGAGATCCAAGAAGGATATAATATAACCTAAATAAACAGGTGGAATGGTTCATTGCAATTAGTAGTCAAGTGCTTTTGAAATGGATTGGCTGCTGTAGCTTGAAGGATAAGAGATAGTGAACATGGTTTGAGCACTTTATGCTATGAGAACATTTTGATTATGTAATCTTATTTGAATTCATACAGCATCTCTATTCTATACAAATGTGAGGTCAAGGCTTAGAGAAGTAAAATGGTTGCCTGAAGCCATACAGAACTTGAGGGAAGACTGTAGAGAAGGGATGGATCTTGTGGGGGAGATAAAGTGGCACAGCAAAGAGTAAACCAGAACAATAGACAGACCCAGGCAGTGGAGAAGGAGGTTGTGGGCAAAGACACGAGGAAGAGATGGCTGAATTCTCAGCTCTATGTCATAGTCTTTGATAACTTGTGAAGATACTGAAGATAGGAGCGATACAGAGAAATCGTGATATCTTAAGGTTTTTCACAGAACACAGAGCAGGGAGGGTGCTTCTAGAACTATACTGTCCTACACAGGCCCATGTTTGAACATACTTGAGCCATGTTCTAAGGGTTCAAGTATGGCAGTCATCAGATAGCCACACTGACTTCAGTGGATTCCATGAACGTGATATTTGGCTGTGGGTGTGACAGACTCATTTCTTTATGGTCTGGCAACTTGGGGTTGTGTGAGGATAGAATCAGGACATAAGGTCTGATTTCCTGGTGGCTGAGTCACATGATGTACTCTTGTTTCCACCACTACGGAACAACCTACCCCAGTCCTTAGCGACTTAGAATACCTTGTTATTATGCTTTATAATAGTCAAGTTCAGAATTTTTGACCAGACTTGCTTGCGTGGGTCTTCTATGTGGCATTGGCATAGATGAGTTAAACTAAAAAGATCAGTTCACTGATCTTGGAGATTCAAATGTGAGGTTGACAGTGTAGTTCAAGTGGTAGAATGCTGGCTTAGCACAGGGAAAGCCATGGATTTGATACACACAGAGTGCAAATGGGACTTGGTAGTATACTTCTATAATTCTATCACAAAGGAGGGAGATGTAGAAGGATTAAAAGTTCAAAGGTCATCCTTAGTTATATGGTGAGTTTAAAGATAGCAGAACTATAAAGCAGCCTCCTCAAAAATGAAACAAAACAAACAATGAGAAAACCCAACAAAATACAAAAAAAGAAACCCACCTGAAACCAAAACAACCCTGCCCTTAAAATATCCAAGATAGCTTCATTTATATGCACAGTGCCTTAGAAGTGTTGGCTGGAAGTAAGAGTCTAACCAAAGGCTTGGCCAGAGTGTCTTCAGTTGAAGTCTCCAATAAGTCAGGCTCTGGGACAAGTCATAGCAATTGACTACTTCCAGAGCTAGCATTTCAAGACACTTCCTTAGGATTTGTCTTAGAACTCCCAGTACATTGCTCCTTTGTATTTCGCAGGTTAAGCACATCAACTTGTAAGGGCAATTTCCATTTAAGGAGGAAGGAATTAAGTTTCTCCTTTGAATGAGAGGCTCAACCAAGAATTTACAGACATCTTTAATTAATCATACAGCCTGACTCCACTTAAATAGCCCATAGGGAGTTTACATTGCTCCTTGCAGAAGTTCTCATTCAGTTACCTTCCAGATATAAACATCATTCTTAGTACAAATCCCACCATCAGTGAGCAAGCAACATCTTCTCCCTTGGAGACACACCCAACTTCTCCATAGCACAAAGCAGTATTTTGCTGTCAAAGGCTAGGTGATACTTTTAAGTCAATTGGGGTCAAAAACTCTGATGATAGTAATTTTGACTGACTCAAAAGCAAAACAGAATTATTTCAGGAAACACATATCTGGATGAACCCTCAAAGAGAGACAGGCAGGAGTTTTTGGCAATACCACTTGATCAGTGAAACCAACTACAACCGTGACTCTAACAAACATTTTAGACATTCTCTTCCTAAGAGGCATCTACACATTATGTGCAAACATCTAAAAATTTTGCATCAATCAAATTGCTCTGCAACAGTAAGAACATGGCATGTTTTAAAGAAATGAGAGCCTGTGTTCTAAGTACATATTCTTTTACTTTTTACTTAAGTGAGAATGCTAATAGTTAAAATCCAGTATCCTTGGGGTTAAAGTCTATTGCCAACTGTGACTTGCTGCTACATAGTGTTCATCAAGGTATCTAAAGTTTTTGAATTTTCCCAGTCAGCTAATGAGGAACAACAGCTCATTTATAGAAATGTAGTCCAGGTAAATAAGATAATTCATGGAGACTCTTAGAGAATTGTACCTGCATGTAACAAAACCTTTATAAACATTTTTAAATGCCTTTTAAAAATGCTGATTTCTAGGAACATCTCAGACCTTTGTAAATGCAATGATCATTAGGTTCATGCACACTAAAGGCATTAAACAGCAATTGAATCACTATAGGATCTGATAAAATCAGGATGAACTTTGAAATATTTGACTTTCCTGTGTTCTCAAGACACAGAGATTCCTAAAAATCAATACAGAAGTAGATATCCAATTACCCCAGGATGGTCAGAAAGTACTTATGACAACTAAGCAAGGCTAGAAGTCCTTTCAAGACTAAGAATATCAGTTATATAAAAACCATTCAGAAATTGAGACCTTAAATTATTTTTCAAAACACAGGCACTAAACTGAGGTCAGCAGATCATTTTGTGTGTTACCACAAATCAATGCTGTATTAAACCTATTTAACTAAAGATAGAATGATTTTTAAGAAATTAGCTGTTGGAAAAATAGCTTCAACAGATTTAACTCACTAGCTGTGTTCAAGGCAAAGCCTATTAACAATAATTGGCAAATTCTTAGAAACTAAGAACCCATAATTAAATTTTATTGTTTTGTGAGTGATTTGGATTAATTATATCCATAATAGGCATAGTTACCCCCTCCTACTTAAGAGTTGGGGGTGGATGCTTCATGGAATCCAGGCAT
Source organism: Bramus lutescens (assembly GCA_001685075.1). Classification (NCBI taxonomy): domain Eukaryota; kingdom Metazoa; phylum Chordata; class Mammalia; order Rodentia; family Cricetidae; genus Bramus; species Bramus lutescens. Next base: position 63,914 of record LOEQ01010244.1, on the reverse strand, counting down.
TTATTGCAACCCTTGAGTATTCTGTGTGCTGCCAAGGCAAATCTGCTACAAAGCCCATTTCCTCTTAGGATTTACTGAAAAGTGACAGGTGTTGATTTGCTGGTATCTTTCTCTACAGATCCGAATGAGCTAAACAAAATGACTTCTCTACCCATTTAGGCAGAAAAATAAATGGGGACACCAGCTAATGAGTGAATGTAGAGTTAGCTGGACTCAAAGCCCTCCAAGCTCTTGGCAGCTGGAGTCAAAAGAGGAATCATTTAGGCAGTTGCTCATGTTTATTGCTGAACATGAAATTAGAAAGATACTTCATCTTCTCCACAGGTGCAAGAGCATATAGTTATTAATTGCAGCAAAACATGCTTATTGACAACCCTAAGCCTGCAAAATCCCACACTCAGCAAATGGCTTTCAAAGTTCATCCAAAAACACTTTAGAATCAATACAAAAGCATCGCACCGTTGATGAATTTGTGCCCAGCAGAATTGTGCATCCTGGAAATACGATGTAGACTGCCTCTTGATGTTTATGTAGTCGGGTAGCATTAATGTTTTCTTTGTTCTTGTGGGGTGGGGGAACCCATTATATAAAACATTTTCAACTTTCAGCAGTGGATTGGTATAATGCCAGAGTACAAGGAAGATTGAACTGATTTTGTTTCTGTCTACAGGTTTTGAAAACAGTCTTACCTTTTCAGAGAGTCTTAAGCCATATAGAGTCATGTGTTCATCCCATGAATTCAGCAAAGGTTTATTAGGCAGACTATTTAGGCAGATCTGTTATTAGAAAAATTCTAGTCTTAATACTATAGTTTATGTAAATATATACTTAGAACTTAAAAAATCTTATGGGACTGATGTTAGGAATTAATTGTGACATATCATAAGAGAGTATTTCTTTAAGTTCTGAATTATAACCAAAGGAAATTAAGAGTCACCGGGTTCGAAGGGGAAAACACTTGCAGGAATTGAAAAGATGGGCTTCTGAGTTATGAGGCCTGCTGCCATTAAATGAGCATACATAGTTCATTTACTTGTTGTGTTTTTCTAACTTATTTTAGATAGGATTTGAGATAGCATTTATAAATGAGTATAAAATAACAAGATAAAAATAAAGCAATCAGATAGGCAAATAAATGTTATAAATGATTCAAGGGGTGACTACAGTACTTGAAATGTCCACTATAAATTTCTGTCTTTTGAAACTAGGTCTTTAACTTGATCCTAAGTTTCTTGGTAGCCAGAAGCAGAAATACAGTTTAGTGTAAGAGACAAATGATTCCAGATTAATCACATGAATTCTAGTTATTCTTGTATATAAGTACTAAAGATGAGAATCCCTGATACTTTATATATGATAGACATAACATTTAATTATGAAAGGTATTTTTATAATACTTTATATTGTATAGATTTACAGTTGCTTGTCTTTCAAATGATAATTTAATAATTTAGTTTCATTCATTTACACATTAAAGTAAATATTTAAAATATTTATTAAGAAATTGCTATGTGCCTTGGAGATAAACTGATGCAGACAGATAATAGTCAGAAATGACAGACTATTTAGAAATCAGGAGATAAATCAATAAACTTATTTCATAGAATGCTGAGTTTTATTGAGATGACACAACCAGATAATGTGATGTGGAGTAACTAGGTATATAGATAAGATATGACCCAAGATACATTTTAAGAAGTATAAGAAAATGCTCCTGACAAGATGAGGAAGAGGAATTTCCAGACATGGAGAACAGCAATGTTGCTAGGTCTCAGGGAAGAAAACAATGGGTGCATTGGAGAAATAGCAACAAAGCTGCTATGGCGGCTGCACAGGGGAGGAAATGAAGAGGAACTGTGTGAACGGAGACTGCTCGTTCGTTTCTGGGCTGCCCAGACCCAAATAATCATATAGAAACTATATTAATTACAACACTGTTTGGCCTATTAGCTAAGGTTTCTTATTAACCAACTCTTACATCTTAAATTAACCCATTTCCACTAACCTTTGTGTCACCACGAGACTGTGCGTTACTGGTGTCCTTCTCCTTTGGCAGCTACATGGTGTCTCCTTTGACTCCTCTCTCTCTCTCTCTCTCT
>LOEQ01010244.1:37091-48843 GCA_001685075.1 Bramus lutescens | reverse complement strand
CTTTATTAACCAATGAAAGTAACACATAGACAGATGACCCTCCTACATCATTATCATATTAACATTATAAGAATCCTATAATATCAACTCACATTTATCTCTAATTATATGATCCCAAAGAATGTCTTTTGTTAGTATATAAGTGTCGGTACACAGAAATTGTATTTTGTCGGATACACTGGGAAGTATGGATGGAGCTAGCCTTGGTGAAAAAACTAATTGTAGTGGTATATTATTTGTGTTTTTATAAATAAAGCTTGCTTGAATGTCAATACAAAGCAACTACAACAGTCAGTTATTCAGGCCAGGCAGTGATAATCCCAGCACACCTTTAATCCCAGCAGCCACACTAGTTAGCCAAAGAAGGCAGGCAGTGGTGGTGCACACCTTTAATCCCAGCACTAGAGAGGAATATAAGGCAGGATGAAACAGTAACTCACTCTCTTTCAGTCTGAAGATTTCAAAGAGCTCTCTAGTGTCTTGGCTACTTTTGCTTTTCTGATCTTCAGGTTGAAGCCCAATTATCTATCCCTGGGTTTTTATTATTCATGGTACAACTAATGGAACATTTAAATAGCTTTAAAACTGGGGATGAATACAATCAACACCCAGAATTTGTTTTAATCTCTCACTTATAGCTTGAATGGATGCCAACCATTGATTGACAGAGTTGGGGGCTCTGGTAGAAAGGAGTGAAATGTATAGGGAAGGATGAAAAGTTTCTGTAATATTTCAGAGCATCGTGGTCTGAATGAAAACTGAAGTAGCTGAATGAAAATGAAGGAAAAGGTACACTGATGAAGTAGACTAAACATAATGTGAATCTTTAATAAGAAGATAAGGTTCCAAGGACCATGGAGAACTCTGGTCAGGTGGGCAACCAAGGAAAAAGCCATGTAACAAAAAAGTTTAGAGTGGCATTTGGGTGAGGCTGACATTATAAGTCATGCTCAAAGAAGATGAAGCCAAGGGCAATGCTTGTAGCATGAACTGGCTGGTTAAAATGGAAGCTCCCAGGAGGCCTTTTCCATTTCCAGTCTGTGGTCTCATTAGGCTATGTCCATTGAAATCATTAGCACAACATTGTCATGAGATGACTCCTCTCTGGGGCATGGTTACCTACACAGTCCTTTAATCCCTTCTACCTTCTTCATTCTGGGATTATCTGCTTAAGGATGTAGCCCTCCTGTGTCCTTTGAGATATTTTAGAGTTTCAAGGCATCCTATATGTTTCTTCAGTTCTTTTTTCTGATTTTCTTAGCATCCTGTTTGCAATCCATTCATTAATCCCTAAAATTACACCACTCCCATACTCACTTCTGGCATTAAAGGTGCTAATTTTACTTTCTCTTTGGTGAAATTTATTCACACTGTGATCATATTGTGGGCATCTAGCTAATGTCTGTTAGGGTAAATGTGATAGGTTGGCCAGCTGGCTTAGTGTTCCTAGAGGTTAGGATATATTGCTCTCTGTGCTAAAACTAAGAATGTCCTGTGCAAACTGGATCAGTTGCTGAACTTAAATTTCCATGGTGGTATAAATCACTACCATCTCCTAGCATGGTGCCAGTTATATGGTAGCCTATAAAAATTTCTAGTGGATACTAATTATAATTAATTGAAAACCTCGACTTAGCATTTACATATGTTTTATTAGTTTATTATGATAGAAGACAGTGCTGTATTCATTTTATCCAGGAGAAACTTCCATCTCAAGTGGTTATCATATGTCCAGGACCTTACATGTAGTGTGAGGCAGAGTCGTAAGTAGAACCTGGATCTGGCTGCTTTCAAACTGGTGTTAATTCCAGACTGAAGCACTTTTTCTATAACCTGGCATCATCCACCTGCTGCGTTAGTGGGTTGGTGCTGAGCCTGGGGAGCTGTCAGAGACAGGCTCCGAGGGAATGGGAAATGTTAATAGAGTCTAGCCCTCTGTAAACTCTCGGTAATAGCTACCACTCTCCTGTCTCCAGGGCCTTCTTCCCCAGGGAAGCTTGTTATCTACAAGAAACATGAATTTGCTAGAAAGAGAGAATCTTAACTATCAGCACAAGTTAGGAAGCAGGCATTTGTAGTAACTTTCATCTCCATGCACATATAGTAAAATGTATTGCTTTAATAACTCTAGCCTTTCTTGCACTCCTTAAATAAAAGCTTTTATAACTGAAAGTGAGATGCTTTGAGGATTAATGGCAAGATTTCTTCTGTGTGTTTATTTAAAGTATTTTCACAATGAAAATCCTTGTGTTCCACGTTTTCCTATGACTACCTTATGAAAATAGTCAATCTGTGACACCTACCATAGAACAAGATAGCTCCCCCATCTAAATCCTCTTAATTGTTAGATTTATAATGCAGTGCCTAATTCTTCTAATAGAATATTATCATCAGATTAGTTCCTCATGTGGCAGCTATTATTCTGGCACAATAAACAAATGTAGCTCATAATTGTAAATTGTATTGTGATTAATGAACATGTCATCTTTACCCAGCAGTAACATATTTGCTCTTTGTTTAATCAAATTTCAAAGGAGATGAAAGGAGGAATTATGGTAAGACATCTACGAGATGAAACTGATATGGAGTTCCCAGTCAGCATGCCTCTTCCTGTATGGGAGCAGTCTCCCTGACATGAATGGTGTGTGTGGCTAGGGATTACAGTGGGCTGGAATGTATACAGGGCCACACATTCATCATCAAGTATATAATCTCATGTTAAGTTTTTGGCTCAATATTATAAAACATTAAAAATAGCCACAAAGTCAGCATCAATTCCTACTATATTCTTAAATGTTTGCCCAAATTCTCACCATCATGCTTCCTTCATGTGGAAAGTGATGGCAATTTCTCAATTGGTGGTTGGCTTAGTAGGTTAAATTTTTTAAATTGTGGTTGTATTATAGTTGATACAGTATTCACCAATAAAATTGACAGCTTAATGTGGAAACATGTAATTGGTTATAAAGATGCATTAGGAAATATTTCCATGCATAATTTAAGGCCTTTATTTCATAATGCCAAGTCAAAACAAGGATGACCTTTGCTACTAGAAATGAAAGTGTGCTGAAATGTTCATTTGATGAAGAAATAAAAACATTCTTGTTTTTGTCGCAGTGTATAATGATGGTATTAAGCCACCAGTGTGAACATCTTGTGTGTCAGTGTGTTGGGGCCAATATGAGAAGACGGTGGTGCTCCACCTTTCTAATGCTCCTACTCTTCCTCCTGCTGTGGGGATTTCCAACCATAGATTATTTTATTGCTACCTCATAACTGTAATTTTGCTACTGTCATGAATTGTAATTTAAATATCTAATATGTGATCCCCAAAGGGATCAGAGCCCACAGGTTAAGATCTGATGACTTAAGAGATTCAACTCTCTGATCAGCAAACTTAGTCACCTACCCTGTTTTCCTTGAAAGTGTATTTTAAAAAATATTTCCTAGTTATCCAAGTAATATCTATGAACTTCAGAGACAAAAGATAGATAGATAGATAGATAGATATTTTTCTTTCTTCATATTCTCAAGATAAGCTGGTGCACTAGCATATCATGTGGCATTTCACGTATATATTGAATTACAAATTTATCTGAAATTTGAATATCCATGTGAAAAAATAAAAAAATTTCTAATGAGATACAAAAAATAAGTTAATGTGATAAGTCTCAAAGTTGAGAGATTAATATATTATTCTTCATGTTTGATAGAAGGAGTAATATTCCACTAATACCGCAATTTAATGATCCGTCCTTAACATCAATTATCTGCTATCGTTGCCTCCAGTTAGGAAAGAGTTCCATATAAGACTCAGATGTGCCTGGCTAAAAACTGGCATGTTAGCAATATCTCCCAAAACAGGAGCATTTTCTATGGTTTCTCTTTAAAATCTGTTTACATTATTCTCACAATATTATGAAAACCTTGGAAATGCTTGTCATTGTAAATAGTTCATATTATTTTGATTGGGTTCTATATTATATTCAAAATGGGAACAGATCTACATCAATCAAATTGTATCTGGCCTCATCTATGGAGAAATAGCAGCTGGAGGGGAGGAGACCAGAAAAATGAAAGAAAGAAAAGAGAACACTCCTATTAATGAAGCAGGCTCAGTAACCTTGACCAAGTATGGGATGGGGTTGAGGAAAGTATAGCAGCTTATGCTTTCTGCAGAAGGATATAAAGTCCTCAGTGCCTGTGGGTCACAATGATCTAACTTCTAGACCCTCTAGTAGTGAAAACTGTTGAGGCTAAATTCAGGAGAGAATTTTTAAAAATCACAAACTGATATTTTATTCACATTGCGTTGAAACAAAATGTCTTAGTTTGCAATGGTGTAAGAGTTCCCAGAAGTTTTATGTGAGTTGGAAATATTTCTCAAGGACATATATGCTGATGGTTTGGGTGAAGTTTGGAGGGTTAGATGAGGTCATGGATGAGATATATGAATGAGTGCATTTGCTGAATCTTACAAGATAATGTCCTCTACTACATTACTAGGTTCCATGCATCCATCTCCAGAAGACCTGGAGACACTAGACTCGTGTTTTTGATTTCTTAGTCCATAGACTAGTAAGCATTTGTTTACAAATTAGCCAGCTCTAAATAGTCATCTATAAAACACACACAAGGACTGGGTTATAGGTCTCTTGTAACATGAGGGCCTGCTTGTTGGGGTTTCTGTCCTGCCCAGTTCCCACAGCTGGTAAGCCCCAAAGAAAATCACACAGAGGTCTACGTAAGTTACAAACTGATTGGCCCATTAGCTCAGGCTTCTTACTAATTCTTATAACTTGTATCAACCTATTATTCTTATCTATGTTAGCCACATGGCTCAGTACCCTTTTCAGCAGGGAAGGTCACATCCTGCTTCTTTGGAGTCAGGACAGGACTGTGGAGGAATGGGCTTCCACCTTTCCAGAATTCTCCTATTCTCATTGACCTGCCTGGCTACTGGCCAATCAGCATTTATTTAAAACATAATTGACATAATATAGAGTTGTCCCACACCAGGTCTCTCCCTGGTTTTTCTTTGATTAATAAGAAATGCATTTCCCATTCTATTGGCTAATGTTTTGTCTTGTTGACTATGTACTGTGCCTTACAGAAACTTCTCAGTTTCAGGAAGTTCCATTTACTAATTGTTTCTCTCAGTGTCAGTACAACTGGTGCAATATTTAGGAAGTGGTCTCCCGTGAACATGCATTCAAGGTTATTTTTCATTTTCTCTTCTGTTGGGTTCAGTGTAACTGAATTTATGTTGAGGTCTTTGATCCATTTAGACTTGAGTTCTGTGCATGGGGATGGATATGGATCTACTTGCATTCTTCTACATGTCAACATCCAGTTATTTCATAATAATTTGCTGAAGATGCCTTCTTTTCTCCATTGTACAATTTTGGCTTTTTTCTAAAATCAGGTGTTTGTATGTGTATGGATTAATATCTGGGTTTTTAATTTGATTCAATTGATGCATGTGTCTGTTTTTATGCCAATACAAAGCTGTTTTTATTATTAAAGCTGTACAGAAGAGCTTAAAGTCAGGGACAGTGATGCCTCCAGAAGTTCTTTTATTGTACAAGATTGTTTTGGCTATCCTGTTTTTTTTTGTTTTTCCAAACGAAGTTGAGTATTGTTCTTTCGAGGTTTATAAAGAATTATGTTGGGATTTTGGTGGGGATTGCATTGAATCTGTAGATTGCTTTTGGTAAGATTGCTATTTTTACTATGTTGATCCTACCTGTCTAAGACCATGGGAGATCTTTCCATTTCCTGATATCTTTTTCAGTTTCTTTCTTCAAAGACTTAACGTTCTTGTCATACAGGTTTTTACTTGTGTGGTTAGAGTTACTCCATGATATTTTATGTTATTTATGGCTACTGTAATGGGTGATATTTCCCTGATTTCTTCCTCAGCCCATTTAAATCTTTCTTTATTATAAAAATTGTCTCTTTTGTTAATATTATATTCATTTGATTTAATAAAAGCATGCTTCAATAACAAAGATTTATTTCACTCTATTTTAGATATAAAAGACTGAACTCTTGTCTTCTTAAAAATACTGGATGTTATACAGTGATTGGAAGGTACTGGTCCAGGCTGTCTGATTTATAAATGAGCCATTATTGTACATCTCCCACTAGTACCAGAGTATCAAAGCATGCTGTATCATGAAAAGACTGACTAAGGATAAATCAAGCACACCCTTGGTTTTGGGGCAGATGGAACAATATGAATTTTATTCAGCACATCTCAGAATCATCTGAGGCAAACCCTACATTACTAAACAACACTGAACTCCCATTTTTTTCTCTCTCTTCCATTTCTTCATTTAGTTACTTCTCTTTAACCTGTCTTAAATTTTAGGATTAGCATTCTGTAGACACCATCTATGATGGGGACATAAAGTGCCCCTCAACTTGTAATGACTGGCCTTGGTGCCAGGAACAGTCAGTTTAACCAGATCCAACATAACGACCAATTAGATCACAGTTTGACAAGACTGCCTGACCCTGTGTACTTGATGCCCCTCATTTCACCTTTTTCCTGCTTCTAAAGAAAACCTCAGCTATTGTCAGTACTCCAAAGACATGGCTTAAGAAGTTAGCTTCTCTGTCTTTTCCAGTGATGGACACACATACACACAAAAAAACCCTCAATTCTTTCTTCTCTATCAGTCATTTTTCTGATTTTTTTGGAGACAAAGATTTTATGTCTCAAAGATAGGACTCCAGTGACAAAGCACAACCAATTTTAGTTAGGATATTTTCATGATTCCAAAAACAGACTTCATAAATATTAACAATTTGCACTTTCTTTCCAATGTCCCCATGCTTTATCAGCATCTATTAATAAATCACTTACTATTTCTGACTTTTTTGAACAGAATATGTGGCCTTTTGTGACTAGCTTCCTTTATTTAGTATTATGTTTTAAGGTTCATTCATACAAAAAGCATCTATCTATTATTCATTATTTATATTGCCAAATAAAGTTCTACTTTAAGAACATACTCCTTTTTATTTATACAGTTATTATTTGATGCCATTTAGGCTTCTACTTTTTGATTATTATTAATAATGTTAAGGATTTTTAAAAGTTGCATTTATTTATTTATTGAAACAAGATGACATGTAGGATAGGTTTGTCATATTGTCCTTGTAGCCCAGGATGACCTCAAACTCTTGATTGTTCCAGCTCCACCTACTGGACACTGGAAAGATAGGTGTGGACCACTACACTTAGTTTATGCAGTAAACTGATTGAACTCAGAGCTTCCTGCAAGCACTCTATCAACTGAGTTAACATCCTCAACTCCAGTTGTCTGTTCTGTTCTTTGAGAGTCCCAACCATGTATTTAGTGAATTTAAGTTCTTTCCATCCCACTTCCAGTAACCTGTCTTATCTGCCCTCCATCTACTGAAAGACCTCTTCCTAACCACTCTCTGATGTAGGTGGGTCTTCTGTCTATATGTTACTTTCATTGGTCAAATAAAGAGACTGCCTTGGCCTTTGATAGGACAGCAGTTTAGATAGGTGGAGTAGACAGAACAGAATGCTGGGAGAAAGAAAGCAGNGGCCAGGCAGTGTTTAAATGAATACAATTTGTGTGTTGTTATTTCGGGGGATAAACTAGCCATGCGGGAGCCGGGCGGGACGAAAAGCAGGCCTGCCTGCTCCCCTTTCACTACAACCCTTGTCCTATTTTCTTGTCTTTCTTGTGTGTGTGACCCACTGAGACTTGAAGGTGATGCCTGCATGAGCATGGGTGAGAGGCTATCTACTAAAGCATGGGCTACTCATCATTGGCTACATCAAAAAAGAAACTGACATGTCTTCACACAGCCTACAATGTCAATAGTCATGGAGGGTAGGATCTCATGAGTCCTTTTCCCTTCCGTGATAAAATGTTGTCAGGCCCAATCATATTTAAGTATTGCAAGTATTGCATAGGTAATGAAAGCTACTATGAGTTCACAAGTCCAGAATTTATTATGACTGGAAGATATATTTTCTAGCATTCTTCCCCAAACTCTATATCTTACATTGATTGCTTCTACCCCTTTTCCACCTTGTTATCAGATCCTTGAAGGAAATGAAGTGGTGATGGTGGTGATACTATTTTGTGGGAGGATTTTTTTTGTTTGGGGGAAACTACAAATAGAATAGAGGACTGGTAAATTACATACCAACTCTTCACTTACCCCATGGGGGAGGAGTTGGTATTTTTCAAAGCAACTGTATGTACCACGTGTTATTCTTGCCAGTTTTGATGTCTCCATCACTGGATAATGACCATCAATTATCTCAAGATCACACTGTGGTTGTTAGCACTCATAGTTGGGCTATTCTCACTAAGGCTTCTTATTTCTATCTTTATGTGGCTTGTCAGAGAGTAGCCTACCACAGTGCAGTCATCTTGTTACAATGATTTTATCAAAATCTTTGTGGACTGTCTTTTTTTTTTACCATCTGTTAAACTGTCTGTCTTTGACAATGTTAGCCCAGCTATCAGCCTCCTCTAATTGCTGGCCAATCCATCTATTGTTTTTAGCTGTATCCTGAAGCATAAATTGCCCCCACAGTCTGATCCAATTAAACTTCAGTCTCTTTGTAGAGGTGTTCTTTGAAGCTAGCTTTTGAGATTTTTCCTCAGCTCAAAAAGGATCTTCTTAGTTGTCTCATTCTTAGCTCTGTTAAATCCTGTCTAATCTATGGTTTAGTTGTTGACCTGATGGAGCTACTGGCCTCCTTTCAACTTAGTTTTGCACCATTCCTGCAAAGCTGGGTAACAGGGACAGTGATGCAATTTGTGAGAACTCATGCTCCTTCTTGGCACATGGGGTGCTGTATGGAGCATCTCCTCTTTTTCGCTTGCCTGTTTAGCCACAAGAACCGCTCACTCACTCATAAGTAACACGAGACAAGGGCTTTGGGAATCCATGCTATTTCGATGATCCTGGAGTAGATCCTTCACCCTTAAAAGGAGAGAACTGGCAGGCCAAAGGAGTCTCAACGTGCTCACCCACCTTTTGTGGAATAATTTCTGCAATGAAGTGCTCCAGAAAGCGAGGTCCTGGTGGCTTGCTGTACCACCTGGGGCTCATGATTGAGCACTGGATGTGTGCGTGTGGTGGGGGCAGATCCCTGTACGTGCGTGGCATTCTGCTTTGAACACACTGATCTGGAAGAAGATCAGGTAACAGCTCAAAATATCAGACTTTCATCATCCTTACTCAGATTCTCACCTCTTTCTGCATGTGCTTTATGGCTTTAGGAATGGCCAGTGATTGTAAAATGTTTCTGTTTTCTCTGGTTGTCTTTTCTAGTCACAGTTGTTTCAGGGAGAGGCCATTCTGACATGTCTCTCTTGAGAAGAAAGTGCAATCTTTGTACATGTCAGCTTGTTTAGGAGAAGAAAGAAAAATCTAAGAACTATAAAAGAATGAGGTCAGAACACCCACGAAGGGTCAAAATCAATTTTTGTGTCATACCTTTTGTGACAGAAAGCCAGTTGCAGTGGACTGTTACTGAAGTGTGAAAAGAGAAGAAAAAGAAAACCATCTATGTGCTATCTCAGTCTGTGGGTAACCGGAGAGTCCCAGTTTGGCTGGGGTTTCTAGGCAGGGTCTCACACAGTGCCATGGAGGTACTTATGGGTAAGAATGCGCATTCCTGTTCAGACTTTGAAGGATAATGGTTCTCCCAAGCTTTATGTGGTTGTTGCAGAATCGTCTCCTTGCTGCTGTGGAAAGAGGCTCCCTTTCACTGTTTCCTGCTGGCTGGTACCTGCTCTCATTTGTGCCTCCCACAGCTCCCTTCTACATAGGTTTCCCTCTCAACCCAGTCACACCACAGCTCTCACTTTAATGCCCTCAGGAGCTTTCTTTCTGATGTTTTCTTAGTCGAACATCATGTAACAAAACGGGCTAAGTGTCATGACATCTCCTTTGCTATATAAAGTGAGGGGCACGACATCCCATCACCTCAGCCATAATTTGACATACTCACACAAATTCTACTCACAGTGGAAGAGTTGGGGTTAACTCACAGTCAGGATACAGGGTTTTTGTTTTTTGTTTGTTTGTTTGTTTGTTTCAGTTTCAGAATAGCCAGTGGTGGGTTGCCAGCACAGCAATTCATTCAGGCAGAAGAGCCTGCTGGGCATTTTCCTTCCAAGCCTCCCTGATGTTGTATCTCTTCTCTCAGGACAGCACCTCACTCTTGATGGGTTTGCTCTGCAGTCTCTGACAGGAATCATAACGTCAAATTACAACATACATTATTTATCTTCCATTTCTTCTTTACATTCCGGAGGTTTCTTCCTCCAAGGAACTTGGTACAACTTTAAATAACTTTTAGTTCTGTGTTCAATCTTCAAACCAGTAGGCGTGGAGCTTTTGGAGAGGGAAGGTGTGAAGAAGCAGGTTGGGGCAGCCAAGGGAAGATGTGAGGGGACAGATGCCAGTATGCAAGAAAGGGGAGCCTGGGAACAAGAGAGTAACAAGGAGATATGTTTATACCTTGATACAGTTCAGTAGCAAATCAAAAGAGGAATATTATCAGCTTGGCTGCTTGTTCAGATTCTTGTTCTTAAATTTCCAGCTAATAGCAAATGGAAAGTTACAGAGAAGTTTTAAATGTTACACGAAACATTCCAGGCAGAGATGCTACCATGATTAACACAAAGGCCTTTGTGTTTCAGTCAGTAATGACTCTAACTAAAAGTTATCAAGGCAGTTCATAACTTATCATCCTGACACCGATTTCCTGATTTCTAAAAATGTTTCTCCCACTCTATCCACAAGGCTTCACCCTTTGGTGCTGTGAGTATCTTGGCACAGAATCCACCGCCACCTTTGATTTCCAGGAGCTGATTGATGATGGGCTTTCTAAGCAGGTAGAAGTTACCAATAAAATTGACTCTAATGGGTGCTTGGGGTGTTGTTATTGTACAGCTGGAGACAATAAGCCAAGAGAGGAATAGCTGATGAACATCTCAAGATCAAGATAAGAGGCGTCGCCTGGAGCTATAGCTTAGTAGAAATTGCAGAGTATTTATAGTGCTTATTGTATTTGTGGGGCATTAGTTGAACTGGCAAGAGGATAGTATTCAGGAAGCTATGGATCAGGAGCTCACAATAGTGCTAAATGTGTTTAAGTCCTCTGGCTACAGCCAGTCTTCTAACTTGCCTGTACCAGTCACTGACACACAAGTGGAAAATCTGCTCACACAGATAACTACTTACCTTTTTGTTTATTTTCCTCGGCTTTTATAATGAATTGTCAGGGCAGACAAAATGACTCAGCAGGTACAGCCACTCACCTCCAAGCCTAACAACTGAGTTTCATTCCCAGAATACACATGGCAGGAGAAAATTGACTCCCATAAGTTGTCTTCGATGCTCCACATGCAGACAATCCTCCCACCACCTCCAAATAGTAAAATGGAGCAAATATTAAACATGTAGACTAAATGTGCAAAGCCTTTTCTGACCTATAGATATGTTAGTGTTTCTCCCTTGCCCCAAGATTGTCGTGTTTGACACATATGGCTCCATCCACTTTTAATACTTTTTCTTTCCATCTTTCTTTTATTTTTTTTTTATTAAAAAGTTCTACCTCCTCCCCTCCTCTGATTTCGCTACCCCTCCTCCCCCCACTCCCCCATCCTTTCCAGTCCAAAGAGCAGTCAGGGTTCCCTGCCCTGTGGGAAGTCCAAGGTCCTCCCCACTTCATCCAGGT